>JAPDKU010000195.1:0-13711 GCA_027569715.1 Hamigera avellanea
CCTCTGTCAAGTCCTTTCAGAAAAGCTGGAATCGAAAGGTATTCAATGGCCAGCAAAGCAGAACCAGCTACCTTGCCTTGCACATGTGGTTCAGCTAATAGTGAATGAGATCATCAAGCATCTCAGCATTGAGGCTCGTGATGATGTGGCTGCAGTGTTATTTAGTGATGATGATATTCAGCCAGCACTATCAGAGTATAGTGTCTCATTTGGAAAGACACTGCATAAGGTAAGTTGAGTGCTATAAATATTAGACCTCAATAACAACAAGCTAATGATCATATCCATTTAGATCCGTCTCCTTGCCAATGCCATTAATGCCTCACCTCAACGCCGTGAAAGATTCTGTGATCTCTAAACCCGAAACCCACCACTTCAGATGGTCCAAGACGTACAAACCCGTTGGAATTCAACATTTGCAATGGCAATTCGGGCACTACTCCTGAAAGACACTCTGAATCAGTTTCTTGACCAAACAGATAATACAAAACTTCAAGAGCTGTATCTCACTCCTGATGAATGGAAACAGGTCCAATATGTCATTGTTATCCTATTTCCATTCTGGCAGTATACACAGGCGATATCAATTTCTCGGGATATCTCAATACATCTTGCATGGCAAATCTACAACAAGCTTTTTCAGCATCTCGAATCCCGATCAAGGGAAGCAGAAAGAGAACGAACTTGGAAACAGCCTCTCTTGAAGGCTTTGCAAGCTGCAAAGGATAAGCTGTCAGATTATTACTCACAGACTGATAATGAGTTTGGCATCTTTTATGCAGTTACAACTATTCTTGACCCTAGCAAGCGGATGAACGCTTTCCATGAAGATGATTGGACTAAAGATGAGCGCAAGTTCCAAAAGCAACGAATCTTTCAATTCTATCAAGATAATTACCAACAATATGAGCCTCTAAGAACGCAATTAGAGGAGGAGGGTGATCTGTCTCCTATTGAGGTACCGATTCCAGTGATGGTGAAGGCTTTTCTTGACTAATTAGACTCTAGGACCTCAATACACTTTTCTCACGAACATCAAAGCCGACAAGCAAAGATACAGGCACATTTAATGAGATTGAAAGGTATCTCTCTGAGCAGCCTCTTTCAGGTTCTAATGTTGATATCCTATCACAATGGAGGTCAATTGAATCTGTATATCCGACAGTTGCACGGATGGCTCGGGATCTTCTTGCAGTTTTTCTTACCAGTCTTCCTGTTGAACGTCAATTCAATATTGGCCGTGACACCTGCGCATATCGACGTGGAAAGCTCCAAGGTGAAACTATCCGCAAGATTATGATTCTCAAACATGGCGATAAGGACTTGATAGATCCTGGTCTTCTTGATGATTACCAGTTAGCTGAGTGGGAAGATGAGGAGATACATCAAAAGAATGAGACTAGTACTGCAAGGAAAGCAACATTTGATGAGAAATTACTTGCTGCAGCACTCCATTTTGATCATGCTGTATCGGAAGAGGATGTTGTTGATGAACCACCAGCAGAAAGGACTCGGAAAAGGCACCAACGTCGCTGATCATGATTGTATACCTTTGTACTTGTTATCTCACTCCTTAGAGTGATGTTTAGCTTTAGTTTATAATAATAATTAGGACCACCATATGATGTTTTTAAACTATCACTATAGATTTCCCTTGACAAGAAGGAATTCATCGATTTCATTCTAGCATGACCCTGCGGGATGGGGATAATCCCGATTTTCATGGGATGGGATTCCCATCCCATGGGATATGGGAATTTCCCTCCAAGGAGCAAAAGGGAATGGGAATTTCCCATCCTCTGCCAAGCTCGGGATGGGATTATCCCAAACGTAATATGCGGAGGATGGGATTATCCCATCCCTAAGATGGGACGGGACAGGGACTAAGATATATGGTTTTTAGGGAATGGGTGTGACGACCAGGCCCGCAGCGGCCTGAGGCAGCTCCCCAACACCCCTGTTTGCGCCGTTTGCTATGTCTCGGAGGTGCGAACACCAGTCGCCCTCCACATGGTTACCGTGGTTCCGATGAGACAGACCGCCTACGTGCACACCGCTGTTTGATTCGTTTGCATTTCACCGCCCTACATGGAGATGCTATTCTGCCGCACGAGGCCTATAAGGCTTCCCCATCTGCATGGCCCGATCATGTTTTCTTCCTTTTCTTCTTCATACTAGTTTCCTAGTGAAAATGCACCTTTTCTAGAGCTGGCACGATCATCACAATGGGAAAATCCCATCCTTATCCCATCCCGTTATTATCCCATCCCATTTTCCTCCCATAAAATGGGAATCCCATCCCATAAAGTCTTGGCGTCCCGTGGGACGGGATAAGAGACTCCCACGAGTGGGACTCAGGGGGTCGTGGGACTCCCACTGTCCCATGATGGGAGTCCCATGGGACTGAAAACAGTGCAAACATGAAGAAGCTCCAAGGTTGCATAATTTATGTAGTTCTTAGTTGTATGTTTTTGTATTTTGCTTACTTGAAACTTCAGTACAATCCGAAGTAGATTAGATGAAAATATAGATTCTTTTTTATTGTTTTCTTTGATTCTAGGATTTTAATGATACTCATATATATCATCCTCTCGCCTACAGCGCTTCCGGACCCTCCCTGACGTACGCATCTGGATATTACTATCATCCTGTGGTAAGGGAAGTTCTCCATCTTCCGGTTCAGATGCAACACTCTTTCGCCGTTTGCCCTTTGCACGTTGATTAGGTAGCTCAATCATCGCCTGTAATCTATTACTCCTATCCTCAGAATCCTCTGTCTCGTCTTCTTCGTCGTCACTAATAGGATCTAGGGACCTAGGGTGAACTGAGCAAGTTGCTCCTCCTGCCTTTCATCAGCTACTTGCCTCTCGTCTGGTGTAGAAGCAGTATCCTCCGAATCATCAATATCTCGGTTCTTAATATCAAACTTCGAGATACAGCGAAACATCATAAGGTCTTGGATGGTTGTGGCATTAAGTGAGCCCCGGCGGTAATGGCAGACATCCCGAGCAGAGTTAAAAAGACGTTCGACACCTGCACCAGTGGCAGGGACGGAGAAGATATCTCACGCAAGGCTTGCCAGCGTTGGGTATTGTCGCTCATGCTCTCGCCAGAATTCACAAGGTGGTTGATTCACCGTTCCTAAAAGATACTAAGTTAGCATTAAGAAGATAAAGAGGGATTTAATGCATACCACTCTCTAGATAGTCAGTAAGCTCATCATGGACGCTTGCATTCGCCTGTGGAGGTATCGACGGTACGTCATCATCAAAAAGATATTCAAAATCGCTATTCTTTCGTGTAGTAGAAGCGCGATATAGGCGAGAAGGGACCACGAATTGTCGCTGTTGATATGGCTTAAGATACTGCTCAAGGTCCTCTCTGTATGTTTGACGCCATTCGAAGTTGTTGCCCGCCCAATCTTTTTTTGAGAAGAAATGAAGCTTATGCTGTGGCGCAAGAATCGTCCCAATCGCATAGATTTTGCCATGCACGTTGTAGGTCTGATTGTAGTAGAACGCGAGCTTCTCTTGGCCTGCTTCGAGAGCTTCGAGCATTGCTTGTTTCCAGGGTACCCTCTTACGACGAAGCTGGCGAGTAGATGTCTCAAGGTGATCAAAGAGCTTGTTGTAGACACGAAAAACATTGTGAATAGTGACATCCTTGATCTTTGATAAACCAGTTGTCCACTTATAGAAAGGCTGTGTGATGCAAAGGAGGTATTCAATCTGTCGCCACTCCTCAGCGTCAAGCTTGAATTGTTGCTGGCCATGTTCGATACAATATTGATCAAACGTTATAGCGAGGCGTTTTGCACGCCGAAGCATTAGAAATGTTGAATTCCAGCGTGTACGAACATCCTGAATTAGAACTAGCTTCGGCTCGTCCGTTTGGAGATTCAAAAATGCTTCCCGGCGTTGTGGGCTAGCATTAATATATACTGCAAAGCCACGAACCTAGTGAATAGTATATTTTGATCAGTTAATATATCAAGAGTGTGTAGGATGAACTTACCTTTGAGAGGGTATAGATTATTCCTCGCTGCCGCTGGTAGGTGCGAAGAGATTCGGCCTGTGCCTCAGACCACTGCCGATCCGTAGAGTCATTCTTTGGGTCCACCTTTATTAGACCAAGTAGGTCTTTAAGGCTGAGTTGAATGACATGTGCTAGACAGGGAATTCGCACGATTGGTGTTTCAATAGGCGTTTCAACTGACTGCATCGATTCATGAATACTGTCCATCAGAGTGTTATTATTTGACGCATTATCGGTGGTAATCGCGAGCACACGGCCGACTAGGTTATGCTCCTGAAATCGTTCAAAGAGTATATTGCCTAGATTCGCACCAGAGTGTGCTCCATGTAGGGGCTCAAATCCAAGAAGAATCTCCCGGTATTTCCATTCTTGATCAATGAAATACCCAGTAATGGCCATAAATGCCTGCTGAAAGGGTGATGTCCAGCAATCAAGCGCGATTGAAAGTTTCGCATCCTTCGGAAGGGCATCAAGAACTTTCTTTTGTTCTTGCTGTACTATTGTCTGTAGCCGGCGTCGTGCGGTTATTGGAGAAAGTAAAGTAGGCCTCACTGGTGATAATTGAGCCCTTTGATCAAGTTCGCAAGGCCTGGATGCGTGAGGACACGGAAGGGAAGGTTTGAATTTGCAATGAATTCGAGCTGGCTTCGATACCAGCTATCCTCGTCAAAAGCCTCCTTCGCGCGAGGGGCGTGCTGAGCCTATATAGAATATATTATTAGCAGGGTCTAATAATTGCTTAGGATACATACCGCAAGCTCAATTGAGTGCCGTATACTCCTCTGTTTAGTAGGATCACTGGCCACTTGGCGACATCGACCAGCCGCGAAGTGTCGTTTCATGCCGTTGGTTCCACCCGCGTTCCGTTGTGGATGTGGTAGGATCTTCCCACACCTTTTGCACATAATCATTGGCTCTCCGGTCTGGTAATGGGCTACCTGGTCAAAGTTTGCCCATTCTTTGGAATGATATTTTGCATCCCAACGATGCCGCTCGGGTGTTGGCTTACTACCGAACTCGGTTTGTAGCCACCATAGAACAAAGTCATTCCGGGTCATTTCGGGGTAGAGGACCCAGTGCTTCTTATGATCTAGGCCTAAGCAGTGAAGAGTGGAAGGAAGTGAAGGTAGAAACGAAGTATCTGAGCCGGAAGTAGGAATTATACTCTGCTGGCTATATGAGAGGTTCGGAGTAAGTAATCGATCATCTGGTTGAATAATTGAGCGAGTATCATCAAGAAAATCACTCCCGAAATAAGACGAAGGACCAGCGTCAGAGAACTGGCTAAATTGCGACATGATTATAGAGAATAACACGCCGCTAGGTGAAGTAGAAGAAGAAAAACTTACCTCTCGTAGATTTCGACTTGCGACCGAAGGAATCCTACAAGGAGTAGGGGGTTATCTTGCAAACGTATAGATCTAAGTTGATATATCACAAAAACACGATTTGGACCCATAATACACTACTTCTAATTGGTTAGTCCCGTGGGAAATCCCATTAGTCCCATTGGAAATCCCATGTCCCACGAATCTTCGGTCAGACGCATGCCCCAGCCGTCAGTGGGAAAAAAATTTCAACTTTTGGCAAATTTAGAACTACCAAAACTAGCCCATAATCAGTAGTCAGAGGTCTTATTTTAGAAGAAGGGCAAAATAGGCATAAATACTTTTAATTACCTAGTTTATTTAACAGGCAGAGCCGCGGAATTTCAAAAGGAAGGTTGAAAGAATCCTTTGTTAGAATGCGGAGGGTATACCG
The DNA here is from genome assembly GCA_027569715.1 of Hamigera avellanea. Taxonomy (NCBI): domain Eukaryota; kingdom Fungi; phylum Ascomycota; class Eurotiomycetes; order Eurotiales; family Aspergillaceae; genus Hamigera; species Hamigera avellanea. Next base: position 5,797 of record JAPDKU010000195.1, read on the forward strand.
TTATAAGAAATATATATTTCTCTGCCCATCACGGCATATTGATAGCCACTATGCTATTACTAACCACATAACACGTTGAAATATTCAGGAATAGTGAAAATTATATCATATTCACTCTCAAAAATCAAGATACAGGTATATTTCTTAAAATTTCATAAGGGAGGTAGGTGATTAAGGTTACTAGGTTAGATGTCACTGTAGATACTAAAAGAATCGTTAATAACAGTAATTTAACTTGATCACTCAGCTAATTATCCATCCCTTTTGGGCGAGTTATGCAAACCTAGGCAAAAATTAGGTGTCGATGGGAGTCCCATACTCCCGCCATGGGACTCCCATGGCGGGATTGGGATGGCCGTGGGACTCCCATGGGATGGTGGGACCTGGGACCTGGGACTGACCTTACCTTAGTTCCGTGGGATTTGTAGAGGTCTAGGAACAGGCAGTCTTTCCTCGGGGTTGAATTGACAATCCGCGGTAAGGTCGACCACTATTGCATCTACTTCTTCTCCAACCGCCAAGGGTCGTTCCGAGAAAGTTAAAAACTGCAAGATTCTGATCGCGTCTTCTCTGTGCTCCTGCCTGATGCTGGTCAAGATTCGATCATATATTTCGTTCAGTGTCGCAGGGAGTGAAGCAAGCGCCTTGCGAAGCTCTCGAAGATGCACACATTTCTCTAAAACGTCGAGTTGGCATGCAGCCCACCTAAACCTGCCAAACTGTGAGCTTCTATCATCTTGATTACCCAAGGATGATGATGAAGTTATTTATCTTACATCCCGCCAGCCTTCTTCATAAGTTCTGTCTCGATCTCTTCAGAAAGCCAGGATTTGAGCCCTGATTCGAGTTCTTCTTCTCTCCGACTAGTATCGAGGAGATAAATATTTCTGTGTCCAGAAGTTACCAGCTCTCGCATCCAGAACAGCAAATCTTTCCTTGTTTGGCACTCATCCAAGGCATCTATGACAATTTGAACAGTCTCAACACATTGTATCATACCCTTCAGTGTTGCACAGAGGGAATCAGTTGTTGGCTGTCGACTGCCGCCTTCACACTTTGTGAACAAGGCGTCGAGTTCCCTTCGCGAATCTTCGCACCTGGAGTAAAGCTGCGCAACTAGTGAGCGAACCAGTTGGTCAACTGACTGCTTACGAGTGTCACTGGAATCGAAGAAGAAATCCAAAACAAGAGTTGAAGAGCCTTCTTGGTTCTGACGGAGGAGATTGATTATTGTCGAGCTGAGAACAGTCTTTCCACACCCTTGAATTCCAAACAGCCAGAGGTGCTGACGAGATCCAGACTTCCACTGTTGAAAGAGTTCGCTTTCAAGGAACCATGAGCCCGTTCCTTTATAATGCATCTTTTGCGCTTTCACCAAGTTCGTTGAGGGATCTGGTGGCGACAGCCACTGTTTGATCCTTTCGTGCCAGTGCTCCATGCCTAAGTTTTTAACAGCAATACTTGTATCCTGACTAGTAACACGCACTTCATTTATCCCTTGCTCAACTACAACTTGGTTAGCTAAATTTTCTACATAGGCCCTTAGACTGACTAACCAGAAGAAAGAACGTCACCAATCCTCTTCTCAGCCTCTACCCTGTTTGGAGGAATTCGACAGAGAAGGTCTTTAGCATATGCAGCCGCCGCCATTGCCGCATACCCTTGCCACTCCTTATTCTTATGAGAGTCCTAGTAGTCGCATATACCGCGAATAACTAGACATGGGAACTGGTTCATCAGCCCTGCCGCTTCCATTTCAAAACACAAAACGTCCTTCTCCGCTGCCAGTGTATCCCGAACCGAAGCGTCCTTCATCAACTGGTTTGCCGAAGCAATCAGGCCATGGTGGATTGTGGGATTATCCTCGTTCTCGGTTCGTTCAGGTCGCAAAATTAAGTTTGATGGATTATTACCACAGACTGCCGCACAGCTTGCTTCATCATTTGGAGGATGGGTGACTCTAGTTTGATACAGTCTGTCGCTAGTTGGGTCCGGTCGCTTGTACTTCTGCCGCAGTCTTGGTTTCTTCTCGAGAATGCTGTGGATGGCCTCTTCAAGCTGGTGACCTTCGGTCTCATACTGGGCCTTGAGTCCACTCACTGCCGCCCGCAGGATGGCTGGGGGCTGGTTCAAGTACCCTGTTGGTCGGAAGCTCTGATCTTGGATTGTTTTGCCAAAGTCGTACTGGAACACACCGCCCTTCCCATCGCGAGGAGCGCTCACCACAATATCGCCCAAACGGATATCATGCTTTCGACTTGGTGCACCGCCGCCGATGCCGACCATCAGACCGATTCTGACGTTGGGAAAGCTGTGCAACATGTCTCTTGCAACGCTTGCTGCAGACGATGTGCCGTACTCCCCATCGGGTAAGATAGTGATGACGACATTATGTTTGCCAACTTTGCCTAATGTGTAATCGTTGTTGTCATTCGAGGACACAAATTCGGGTCCTTCGTGCTTTTCGTCAAGAAAAGCTTGTGCGGCAACGTACTCTGTAGTTATGGCGGAGATCCAGCCGACGGTGTAGTCCTTTGGATTAGACATACTCACTGGGAAGTATTATGGAGGCAAGTCTGACGTGAGGGCGTCGGGAGGAACCTGGTCGAAATGCAAATCAGGAGAAATAAAAGGGGTGGGGGGAATGAGGTGGAGATATCACGACTACTGCATTCACTGAGGTAACGGATACTCATATGCCCCTAATCTGCTATCAGGGTCATTCCCCAATTCGTGGTACCGTTTCTGCTCGCCTGTTCATGAAGGAGTTATGCTCTGTACTTGCAATATTAAATGACAGATATGCCTTACCTGGCTCAACAATAATATTTTACCCTGGATGTAACCAGGAATGCAGAATTACAAATGCACCCGTATGGCCATTATCACCAGCTAGGTGAAGAGGCGTCTTGCCAGCATTATTTTTGATCCTGCTATCCGCTTCCTCCTTCAGCAACAACCGTACGATCGCCCTATGTCCGGCTTCAGCCGCAAGATGTAGCGCGGTATTTCCGGAAGAAGCGTCCTTCGCCTCGATATTTGCTCCTTGAGCCAACAGCCGCTGTACTACATTCAAGTACCCGGTTCTGGAGGCTGCCCGTAATGCAATGTCCTTGTCTGTCTCTCGTGCTGTGACCAGTTGCTGTTTCCCATCACCTCCCGTAGCCAAGGTCTGATATTCAAAAAGGACAGGTAATGACGTGTCCTTGTGCTCGCACAGGCTGAGTTTCTTGCGTAAATTGAATAGTTTGCGGAGTTTGCCCATTTTAACAAGGGAACATGAGTTTTGGACATTAATACCCGTTGTTGGCTGTCCAGGAATTGGAAACATGTTATATGAAGAAAGGGTGGAATGTTAGTGTCGACTATGATGACCTATTACTATTCTTAGCATCCCCGCACCTGCCAGCTTACGATGACCCACTGCCATCACACCGTAGCTGTGGGCCCATTTTGGGTTTAGTCTCCGCTTAGCGTGCGCGCGAGCCTTTCCACATTAGGATGCACCTGGCGTATGTTGACAGCCTTGTGTTCAGCCTCACCTGACACACTGCACTAGTGCTCTTTCTTCTCTTACTCCTGCTAATAATTTCACAACCAGCCATACAGTCAATCTGATGCAGCTTCCACATCTGCTTAGATCCCTCTCTAGATCCATCCTGTTAGTGAGGTATGCAAAATGGCAGCAAGGGCTCTATCCCACGAGGACTACACGGTAGGATGGATCTGCGCGTTGCCTCTGGAGATGACCGCCGCCACGGCCATGTTGGACAAAACCCATACCAAACTCCCACAGCCTCCATCAGACCACAACAACTACACTTTGGGAAGAGTTAGTGGTCATAATGTTGTCATCACCTGCCTACCATCCGGTGTTTATGGCACGACTTCTGCAACAGCGGCGATATCGCACATGCAATCAACCTTCCCTATCGTCCGCTACGCTCTCATGGTCGGCGTTGGAGGGGGGGTGCCGAGTAAGGACGCCGATATCCGACTCGGTGATGTGGTCGTCAGTAAGCCGACTGGCACCTCTAGTGGAGTAGTTCAATATGACCACGGTAAAACAATCAGCGGCGGACGCTTTCAGCAAACCGGCATGTTGAACCAGCCCCCGCCCATCCTCTTGACCGCAGCGTCTCACCTACAGTCAAGCGATATGATGAGAAAGAGCTATCGCATTTCAAAGCTTATGTCAGATGCGTTGTATCAAAATCCAGACATGGAAGCCACATTTTCAAGGCCTGCTTTGGAGCGTGATCGGCTTTTCAATGCAGCATACGATCACCCTGAATTAGAGGAGACTTGCATCGGATGCGATGCTAGCCAGCAGGCCAATCGCGCGCCGCGAACCTCCAACGAGCCTCAGATTCATTACGGTATCATCGCCTCCGGCAACCAGGTAATGAAAGACGGCCAATCCCGAGACCGGATTGCGCAACAGCTCCATGTTTTATGCTTTGAGATGGAAGCTGCGGGGATCATGAACCTTCTACCATGTCTCGTGATTCGCGGGATCTGTGACTATTGTGATTCCCATAAAAACAAGCAGTGGCAAGGGTATGCAGCACTTACTGCCGCTGCTTATGCAAAGGAGCTTCTAGCTGTTATCGCTGTTAATCAAGCGAAGGAGGACAAGAAAGTCGGAAAAGGCTGTTGGATGGTTCCATTTGAGCGGAATCCGCGGTTTGTGGGCCGACAAAATGAAATCATGCAATTGGAGGAGAGGATTTTCGATACTGATCAGACTAGAAAGATGGCAATTACGGGTCTAGGAGGAGTGGGAAAGACCCAGGTCGCACTGGAACTGGCCTACCGTGTCCGAGAAAAAAAACCAGACTGCTCGACCTTCTGGATCCCATCAACCAGTATGGAAAGCATTGAGCAGGCGTATATGAGCATTAGTGAGCAGGTGGGACTACAAGACGTGACTCCAGCAGACGTGAAAACAAGGGTACAAGCCTATTTCAGCCAGGAGGCTGCAGGCCGGTGGCTACTTATTTTTGACAATGCTGATGATATGGATATGTGGATGAGTGATAGCAACACATCTTCTGCTCTGAAAACTTCCCTACCAAAAAAGCCGCAAGGGTTTGTGATCTTTACCACTCGGAATCGAAAGCTTGCGGTTAAGTTGGCATCATCCGAGGTTATCACAATTCCTGAAATGGATGAAGAAACAGCGATCCATGTCCTCAAAAAGTCATTAATCCAGGCTGACCTTCTCAATGACCATGCGGCCACCCTTGACCTTTTGCATCGGCTTACGTTTCTGCCGTTGGCCATTACACAGGCGGCAGCCTATATTAATGAAAACGGAATAGGATTAGCTGATTATGTATCACTCTTGCAAGAACAGGAGGAGGATGTGATTGACTTCCTGAGCGAAAACTTTGAGGATGAAGGGCGCTACTCCGATATCAGAAATCCGGTTGCCACAACGTGGCTTATCTCATTTAACCAAATCCGGCGGCTGGATCGTTTAGCTGCAGACTATCTATCATTCATGGCTTGTATTAATCAGCGAGGTATCCCACAGTCACTCCTTCCCACGGCCCTATCCCAGAAGAAAAGAACCGATGCACTAGGCATTCTGAATGGTTACTCCTTTATCAGTATACAACCAGGAAATCAGTTCCTGAGTCTTCACAGACTGGTGCATCTCGCAACGCGGAACTGGTTACGAAAAGATGAGAACTTTCAGCAGTGGATAATGAAGACTGGCGCTCGGCTGAATGAAGCTTTTCCTGATGATGATCATAAGAATCGGATTCTGTGGCGTGAGTATCTACCTCATGCTCAGTCCATACTTCAACAGAGGGAGTTCCAGAATTCAACAGAGGAAAGAGAAGGACTACTTCAAAAAGTTGGACAATGCCTCTATAGTGATGGGAGATATAATGAAGCGGAGCCATTGTTTACTGAGGTATTGGAGAAGAGAAGAGGAAGACTAGGGAAAGACAATCAAGAGGTGCTGGACAGTATGGCCTGGGTAGCATCGACAAACCGGAATCAGGGACATTGGAAGGAGGCAGAAGAGCTGGAGATGCAAGTGATGGAGACTAGGAACAGGGTTCTGGGGCCAGAGCATCCCTCCACGCTGACCAGCATGGCCAACCTGGCATCTACATACCGGAATCAGGGACGATGGAAGGAGGCGGAAGAGCTGGAGATGCATGTGATGGAGACCAGGAAGAGGGTTCTGGGGCCAGAGCATCCCTCCACGCTGACCAGCATGGCCAACCTGGCATCTACATACTGGAATCAGGGACGATGGAAGGAGGCGGAAGAGCTAGAGGTGCAAGCGATGGAGATTAGGACGAGGGTTCTGGGGCCAGAGCATCCCGACACGCTGGCTAGCATGAATAATCTGGCTCACACCTGGATAGAAATTGGCCGCGATGTTTCCGCCACTATCCTAATGACCAATTGTATTAAACTACAGAACAGAGTATTGGGACCCAATCATCCTGATACTTTATCTTCCATCGCTTCTCTAGCTGAATGGCAAGATGCACTTAACCCCTCTTAACCACCTTTCATACTCAATCTATCAACCTTACCTTTCTATGTTAACATACATCCTGCATAAAATATTATTTTGTCCTACTATTTTCAAATGATATAGTTTGTCTGTATCGCACAATATCGTGAACAGCAAGCGCTTAAAAATATAATTGAGACTGTTGGAAATCAGGACATCCATTTGATTTGATTTGATTCATTCGGGCTATGTCCGCCACTCCTTGGCCTATGACCCTATCCCACGGGGGTAAGTTGACTGCATCATCATCACCCATCTAGAAGGCATGTTCAGACTGTAGCATTGAGTTGTTGAACCAGTCAATCCAGTTGCATGAGTACAAAGTGCGATGCTGTGTGCATTAGCTATGTTGGGCCGGCAGGAGGACAGTTGGTGGACTGGGTGCGGGCCGAGCCGTTCATGCAGCGCCAGTTCATTTAGGGCTGACCCACCCCCCGATTCCACACGCAGTCCATGGACACATATTTGAAACAGGTGGTTCAGTTCCATTCCATGAGAAGTTGGCAGTTTTAACACACATGACAGCCAGGCAGCCAGCACGAGCCCCCAAGTTGTTGAGTATCCGGCATCACAACACGGAGGTCGGGGGTCATCGCGACATTTTCATCGAGGATGGGTTGGTGGTATTCGTGACCTGGTACCACAAAGGGTATTCGTTGTCCGGAGATGTGAAGGTCATCCATCGATAGGTGCCGCGGTGAGACGGACTCGGTTCCGTGTAGCTAAATGCTATAGAAGCCTAGCATACAGAAGATATCGCTGGAGAAGAAGAAAGGAAAGACGATCGTGCGGCGCGCTCGTGCGGCGAATGTCTTGGCCAATCGCCGAGAAATGAGGGCCCGGCCCGAATACAACCTCCGGGCGTAGCCCGTTACACGCGGCAGGTGGGTGAATTGGTGGTGTGGTATTTATGGTTGGTGTTGCCATTCACACAGCAGTTGGAGGTATTCCAGTGTCAACACCATGAGGATGTGTCATTGCAGATAGCCAAGGATATCAACAAGCAGGCAGTATATTTGTGGCCACCCGACCCCAGTGGTTGCCAGTTGACGTCAGAGAGGTTCCGCAAGGTGTTGAAGCGGGAGAGTCACATTAGATTGCATGGGCAGGTGTTGAATGTAGTGGGATATCGGGGATATTGCCATGGGCATCAGTAATCCGTCGATTGCCCGCCAAGATGATTCCCCATTCCGTTGTGCGTGAGCTCTGGGGCAGGATGTCCATCACAGTCAGATCATCGAAGCGTTCCGGCAGCAGGGATAGGCGGAGTTGGTGACGGAAGGGCTTTTGGAGGCAGAGGTGGGCCAGTGGCAGAATCGATGTTGGATATGCCATGTGGACGGCCATCCGTCCGATCACGAGTTGTACCAT
>JAPDKU010000196.1:0-13438 GCA_027569715.1 Hamigera avellanea
AACGACAGTTTTGGCGGAACAGACTACTAGCTGCAGCACAAACAAAAGAGGTATTCGATATCAGCAAATGGCACAAATCGGTAGGATCATACCGCAGCCCTCCCTTAAATGACCCTCTACGACCAGACAATCCCCCTGCAGTCTCCATTCAGGAGAAACGAGATCTGCTAGTCCGCAACCCCTCCAAAACACAGCTGAAGCAGGTGATATTTCATTAGACTGCCCTGCAGTCCCGAGAGCCGCCTTACCATTCCCCGAAATCACCATGGCACAAGTGGAAAAGGCTATCCTAAAGGCAGGGAACACAGCCCCAGGGGAGGACGAACTATCCACCAACATCCTTAAGATAGCCTGGCCACTGATCAAGGACCAGACCCTAGCCTTGTTCCAAGGCTGCCTACAACTAGGATACCACCCGAAGTGTTTCCGGCATGCAATACTGGCCATCTTACAGAAGCCGAATAAAATAGACTGGACGAACCCCCGATCATATAAACCAATCGCCCTCCTCTCAGTCCTCGGGAAAGGCCTTGAACGCCTAGTGGCACGAAACATGGCCTGGATAGCGATTCACCATAAGGTCTTAGCAAGTCAGCAATTTGGAGCCCTCCCTCTCAGATCAGCAATCGACCTAACCACATGTCTGACACATGATGTAGAACAAGCCATGAATCAAGGCAAAACGGCTTCTCTACTAACCTTAGATGTGAAAGGCGCATTCGATAATGTCCTCTCAGGAAGACTAATCCACCGGCTTCGGACACAAGGATGGCCAAATAACCTGGTACTCTGGATAGCCTCTTTTGTCACAGAAAGAACTGTACAAATCCGCTTCGACAATGAACTGGGCCCAAACACGGATATATCATGCGGGCTCCCACAAGGATCTCCGATTTCCCCCATTCTATTCAAGCTTTATATCGCCCCATTATTCCATATGGGCAACCCTAGAAAGAGATTTGGATACGCAGACGATGCCGCCATTCTTGCAATCTCCCCATCCCTTACAACCAACAGCAAGATACTGAGCATATCCTTACAAGAAGTAATCTCATGGGGGAACTCTGAAGGAATCACATTCGCACCGGATAAATATGAGCTTATCCACTTCTCCCGACATCGAGCAGAAGTTGCAGAACAAGATCCAACTGAAACCCCCTCAGTTTCAGCTGGCTCAATCACAGTCTCTGAAGGGACTGACCTCCCATATCTCCGATGGCTAGGGATCCTCTTTGACAAGAAGCTCAGGTTCAACTGGCATGTCCAAGAGATGAAATCTAGAGCAGTAACAATAGCGACCGCCCTCCGCTCGCTTGGAAATACAGTCCACGGGATGAAATTTCACCTCCTACAACAGGCTATATCGGCCTGCGTCCTCCGCAAACCTTATTTCGGTGCAGAACTTGGTGGCCTGGCTGTACCCGGCCCGGACCTCGACCAGGCTCTCCCCCAATCTCAAATCGAGTGAACAAACACCTAAAAGATCTATCTACTGTTATTCTAACAGGAGCAAGAGCAGTTCTCTCTGTGTTCCGCACCACCCCAATACCTATTCTACACCGTGAATCTGGTTTCTACCCCCCAGAAATCGAGTTGGATCAGATCGCCCGTACAGCGTCTACGCGTCTCTCCCGATTAGATCCGGATCACCCTCTTCAGAAACGAGCCAAAGCTATTATACGGAAAGGCCATCCAACCAGCCGATTCGCACGCTGGGTACTAATGTTACCCCACTCAGAACAGGTTAACCCACTGATCCACCCACCCTGGCTTGAGCATGAACCGAGGGAAGCAGCCTTAGCGCCAAAAGAGCAAGCCACAGACAACTTCCGAACACTCCTCCAATCTATCCCCGAAAACGACATCGTCATCTACTCTGATGGATCTAAACAAGATAATGGACAAACAGGCGCAGGGTTTGTTGGATTCATAGCTGGCTGTCAGGTCTTACGCGGCTCATTCCCCCTGGGTCCTAATAAAGAGGTCTTCGACGCAGAAGCGATAGCAGCTCTCTTAGGACTAAAAGCCGCTATAAAGCACCTAGGCTCCCATGCAGCATCTAACATATGCATATGTCTGGACAACCTGGAAGTAGCAATCCAGGTTCTATCCTCAACCACCGGCTCGTCACAGGAAGTCTTCGAGGACTTCCGCACACTCGCTGCCACCTGGATATCCCGTCAAACACGCCCATTAACTGAGAATGGCCCAATCCGGATCCGCTGGGTCCCTGGACATGCGAGCATTCCTGGCAATGAAGTAGCAGACCAGGCCGCTAAAGAAGGCGCGAACCAAACCCTGTCTTCCCTTTACTTATGGTCATATGCAGCCCTTAAGCGACATACCAAATCATCAGCAGCTGCCCAGGCTCAGACCCACTGGAAGAAAGTCGCACCGCAGGCCTATCAAGACCTCGAGATTACCACTTTCCCAACCCGCCCAGAAGAGCTCAAACTTTCCCGCCCTATATTAGGGCGGATCCTAGCTGCGCGCTCCAAGCATGGTGACTTCGCAGAGTACCATGAACGGTTTCACCATCAAGATGCACACCTATTTTGTCGATGCGGCACGAGGAAGTCACCAATACACTTCTTCTTCTGCCGGATTGCAAAAAGAAAGATTGCCTGGCCCCCTGGACCTCCTGGACCCCCGTCTGAGATCATCCCCTTCCTTCTAGGCACTCCAAAAAGCGCTATTAAACTAGCTGCTTGGTTCTCAGAGTCTCGATTCTTTGAGGATATCTGTCCTCGACGCCCTCCTCTTAGCACCTAAGCTAAGTAATCACTAACAACTTTATTACATTTCTTTTGTCTTTTCTTTATTTCCCTTTTCTTTCATCTTAAGTTCTATCAGTGTTGAACAGGTTGGATTCGGTCATGGGGAGTAGGTGGACCACTACAGCTGGCAGCAACGCTAAGCCTTCCATACGATATAGGCCATCCATCTGACCACGGCAGCTATGTAAAAGCGCCAAAGAGTCACTTCTTGTAACTAGTTCTTGACACCCAGGGCTTACCCCCTGGCGGCCTTTGTCCCACTAGGGAATGGGTAGGCAGTGATTAATCACGGCCTACGGCCGTTAAATAATGACACACACACACACACACACACTCAGTGTCCAAGTTGCATTTTGCTGTTGAGGCCTCCCATAGATATTGCAGAGCTACGCTCTGCAAATAAATAATAGTAAATTGGGTTTTCTTCCTACATAGGAAGTACTACCTACCTGTAAAAGAAAGGAAAGGAAAGGAAAAATAAAGCGCGCCATCCTAGATTTCCCCCTCTTCCTTCTCTGGAGTAATTATAGAAGCAGGTAATGGCTAGCTTATGTCTCTCTTATTAATCTTGTCCCCATTGGACTGGATTATAGATGATATAAGTAGAAATTGAGGTCGGGTGACGTGCTTGCCTGATATGGACACAGCTTCCGACCCCGCATTGCCATCTGGTCCAGAGTCAGTTAGAAGAGGGACCCTTCTCTTTCTCTTTCTCTCTCTCCCTCTTCCTCTCCCTACCCCCCTCCCTCTCCCCCTCTCTGTGACATTCTAATCATCTTTCTTTCTCTCGCCTTCCTTTTAATCTCCCACCATAGCAACCGTAGTCGAAACCACTACGACCACACTCCCTCACCAGCTCATGCTGTCCAAAGACCGCGTTGTGCCTGGCTCCTGCGACCTCCCCCTGGGCGAGTTCCCTCCAACCGCATCCCAAACCTCGATTGATCCGGACAAGACTGCCTGCGAGGTCATCGACAGCCTCAACCAGGCGCTCTCCAGCAAAGACTACCGAGCCATCGCCAACCTATTCCTCGAGAATGGCTACTGGCGTGACCACCTCTGCTTGTCCTGGGACCTGCGCACGCTCAAAGGCCGAGAGAAGATCTCGACTTTGCTCGGTGAAGAGTGCCGACTCGCCAAAGTGGAGATCGACAGGTCGACCCTATTCCGGGCGCCGCATGTCGGACCCATCGATGCCTTTGGCGACGTGACCGGGGTGGAGTTCTTCCTCACCGTTACCACGACTCTGGGAACCGGACAAGGCGTCGTGCGTCTGGCTGAGGTGGGCAGGCAGTGGCAGATTTTGAGTCTCTTTACGTCTCTGCGGGAGTTGGAGGGACACGAGGAGCTGGCGTATCATCGCCGACCGAAGGGCGTGCAGTATGGAGGACAGGCTGGAAGGCAGAATTGGCAGGATAGGCGGAATGCGGATGTGGAGTACAAGAGCAAGGAGCCTGTGGTTCTCATCGTTGGTAGGCTTACCATATACCTCCCACACGGGAAACAGACTCGTTGCTAACTGGAACCATTGTCTAGGCGCCGGCCAGGCTGGTCTCACGGCTGCCGCTCGCCTGAAGATGCTCGGCGTCGACACGCTCTTGATCGACCACGAAGACCGCATCGGCGACAGCTGGCGCAACCGGTACCACCACCTCGTCCTCCACGACCCCGTCTGGTCCGACCACATGCCCTACATCCCCTTCCCATCCACCTGGCCCATCTTCACCCCTAAGGACAAAATGGCCGAGTTCTTCGAGTCTTACGTCAAGCTCCTCGAGCTGAACGTGTGGACGAGAACCAGCCTCAAGTCATCCTCCTGGGATGAGACCAAGAAAGAGTGGATAATCGTCCTCGAGCGAACTAAGGACGACGGCGCGACCGAAACCAGCACCCTGCATCCCCACCACGTCATCCAGGCGACCGGTCACTCCGGTAAGAAGAACTTGCCCACCTTCAAAGGTATGGAGAATTTCCAGGGGAACCGACTCTGCCACAGCTCGGAGTTCTCCGGCGCTAAGGAAGGGTCGACGGGGAAGAAGGCCGTCGTGGTCGGTTCCGGCAATTCGGGACACGACATCGCGCAGGATTACTACGAGAAGGGTTACGACGTCACCATGGTCCAGCGCAGTACGACCTGCGTGATCTCCTCCGAGGCCATCACGGATATCGGGCTGAAGGGTCTCTACGACGAGAACGCCCCGCCGACCGAGGACGCCGATCTCTGGCTGTGGGGGATGCCGGCCGAGCTGTTCAAAGCGCAGCAGGTGAAGATAACCGCCCTGCAGAATAAGTTAGACGCCGAGACCCTGGCAGGGCTGGAGAAGGCCGGATTCAAGGTCGACATGGGCCCGCACGACTGCGGCCTGTTCATCAAGTACTTCCAGCGCGGCGGCGGGTATTACATCGACGTCGGCGCCAGCCGGTTGATCATCGACGGGAAGATTAAGGTGAAGCAGGGCCAGGAGATCGTCGAGGTGCTGCTGGATGGTCTTTTGTTCGCCGACGGATCGAAGCTCGAGGCCGACGAGATCGTCTTCGCCACGGGCTACCAGAATATGAGGACGCAGGCGCGTCTCATCTTCGGGGACGAAGTTGCGGATCGAGTCGGCTACGTGTGGGGGTTCGACGAGGAGGGCGAGATGCGCACCATCTGGCGACGCAGCGGCCATCCCGGGCTCTGGTTCATGGGTGGGACCCTTACGTTTTGCAGGTACTATTCGCGGATTCTGGCGTTGCAGATTAAGGCATTGGAGGAGGGGATTGCTACGCATGATGCGAAGTAGGGGCAGCTTCTAGGAATTGTGATTCAAGAAGAGACCCGATACTCCATAGCCTGCTATGAATTTACATATCCACTATTTCATATATCCACTCAAGTGCAATCCAGGGCTGTTTCTATACGAGCGGTTAGATTTACAGGATTAGGATTGTCATCGTTGATAGGTTTTCTGATCTCGTGGACATCGTCACGTCGAACTGGCCTGCTTAGCTATATCAGTCATATCTTTATAAAAATAAGCACATACGACCATAAGGTAAGGCGAACTCGGTAAATTTAAAGGCAAGTATGTCTTGTGGAGCTTGATTGAACTTCTTGCAAATCTCGACCTTATGATTAAACCAGGCTTCGAACTCGGACTCGTTGTTGAAAGGTCCGGCGCTGTAATGAGTGAAGAATCGTCAGCGACATGGTCCACCGCCAATTGGGCCTGGCTCGGGCAGTTTTATTATCGACTGCATTTCTATTATCATCTAGGCGATTTGGTTTGACACGTCCCAGCTTTTGTTCGTGACTGAGATCGTCCCAGCAGCTATCGAGAGGTTGACCATGGATGTAATCCATTACGATATAACCCAGCATGCCGAAGTATTCCGTGTCGTCTGGAAATTGGAACCAGCGATGGACACGCAGAGCTCGAATGCCGGTCGACTTTGACGCAACGGTTTTCAGGGTCTCTGCTTCACAAGTAAGTACATTCCCGCCTCCTTTCAAGACTAGGTCTTTCGATAGTCGCACCACAAGTTGTTTCGTTCAGGTCGCATCTTGCCACTTATGATACCGCAATCGCAAGGGAATATTCATAGTCCTTCCTACTGTTGCCTCGGGAAATGTACTACAACTGCTCCCACCCTTTCGCCTTCTGCGATGACGATATATGTAAGGTGTTCAGCGAAGAGAAAATTTGTCCATACCCAGTTGACTTCCTCTTCCCCGCGCTCGTCCCGAACAATAATATTCGTCTCCCTTTCGTTTTCAAGCGGCGTCATGGATCCTTCTGACAAAAGAGCTTTTCTGGAGCACTGCGAGGTGGGATGATATTCTAGGAGGTTCTGGAAGATTTTTTTCCTATAAAGTGTTAGATCAAGCCAATCGCAATCGTGCCAGTCCAAACCTTTTGGTAAAGCTTCTTAGCCTCCTCAACCACTGGGGTAAAATCCGAGGGGAGGTCGAACCTCTGCGCAGGGTCTGTAGATTGTGAATTTGCAATAATTTCTTTGGGTGATGCAACCAAATGACCTATTGTCGATAGCAAGGTGTCTGAGGGATCTGAGGGAGAGAGAATTTTGACAGGGCTTGTTCGCGACCCGTTCAAGGTCATCTTGGACGAAGTCAATGCTGGTTGAGGTCAACCGCAGTCCTGCAAGTGCTGAAATAAACTCAAAGGATATGATTGACATACAGTATATATCTGGAATACCTAAACCCAACTCGCTTTGCGCCTTTATGATAGCTTAGATGTAAACACGCTACGTCTAGAATAGTGAGATTTGGGAAAGAGGGGCCGTCGACATGGAAATTGAGATGCGATCCCGTGACTTAAGTTTCTGCCCAAGTTCGGCTTACCTCGGAACCCAGGCTCCTCCGTTCCGGAGCTAATACCCTTCGGGTTAGCTGGGCGTGACCGGTTACACAGGGTGAGCCCTGGGCGAGCGTCCTGAGCTGCCCGGATCGCTTCCTCTGTAGGCAAAATCTGGATCTGGCCTGGGAATGGTCCTGCAGGGGTTCTCACAGATTCTTCAAAACCCCCAGATGGGTCGACCGGTAGGATCTTTGCTAGTTGTCGTGCCAGATGCTGCCCAAGCGACCACAAGCTCCGACTGCCGGGTTCCGCCCATACGCGATCCTCTAGTGATTGCTCGCCAGGTTGAGCGTGCTGATCTCCCTCCCGGAAGGTAACTGGGAGAATCCGTTTCGCCGAGTGATCTCCAGGTAGGCTGAGCAGTCTAGTGGTATATCCTAGTTGCCGAGCCTCTAGAATTGTCTCTGCTGGCTCCAGGCCTGCCTCTCGTACTAGGGGTCCTATAGGGGTGGTGCGGAATGTGCCTGTGATAGTCCTGGCCTGTCGATTGATCAGTTGTTGCATGCCTACCAATCGGTCTTTCTGACCATGCCACCAAAGCTCTGCCCCATACAGGGCCACTGCCTGTACTGCAGCCACCTGGATCCTCCGAACCAACCCTGGGGGTAGACCTTGTTGTCGGCATAGGGACTGCACTCGCTTCTCTGCTGTACGGGCCTTTTGTAGGCGTGTCTGGTAGTGAACCTTTAGGGTGAGCCCTGCATCTAACCATGTGCCTAACCAGCGGGTGGCTTCTTTGTTAAACGGGACTCGCTTCCCCCCAACGAGAATCCTGGCTCGTTGGGCCTGGTTTCTGAGTTCCCGTATTCTCCCGATTGGAGACTCGATTGAAGCCTTACTGTGCTTCACGGCTGTATCCCACGCGTAGGGATCGACTGATTCAGGGGTTGCGGACGCCTGGTCGTTTGCAGTATCGCTGGAGCGATTGCGTCGACGTACTGGTCGGTCCGTAGAAAAGAATGAAAAATGATTGACCTTTGATCTTATGAGATGTTCGTCATTCCAATTAGGTAAGATATGGATTTACTATACTAAAACGGCACGAAATCACCGAAAAGATCAAAGGTGGAGAGAAAAGGAAAAGGGGCAAAATGCCTCTCAACAGGAATGGGAGATATAGGCCTTGCTCCGGTTGACATGTCACATCACCAAGTCGACCGGGTCGACCAGTCACCAGGTCATCACATATATTCTCAGTGAGTATCGCCCTGTAACGATGTCGAAAAAAATATTGCCACATAACACGAAATTCCCGTTGAAAAAGCGAGTTTTGACGAAAGATTGGCAGGAAAATATATGTTTCTCTTAGTTACTGGAACCAAAGTTCCCTTTCCTACCGGGAATACTATGAGACAGAAATCAAGTTGATGTCGGGTAGGGTATGTCGGGTTACCCTACCCGGCCGTTACCCACACTAGACCAGATACAGCTAGTCACAAAATCTTGGCGCCAAGCCTGGGGAAAGGTCGGGTAACCCGACCTCACCCGAGCTTACCCTGTGGTGGGTAAGGCGAGAGCCTTATCCTACCCATACCCGACGTGGGTGGGTAAGGGAATCCCATTGCCCTACCCTACCCTATCCATTTGCCAGTCTAGCCCTGCGCATTGATATCAGCGCCTTTCTCTAAGAGCAGGTGCACAACTCCTTATGGCCTTCAAGAGAGGCAGCCTGGAGAGCATTGCCAAAAACCCTGGCTTGCGCATTAACATCAGCGCCTTTCTCTAACAGTAGCTGCACAACCTCCTTATGGCCTCGAGCAGAGGCAGCCCGGAAAGCGTTACCAAAACGCCCGCCCTGCACATTAACATCAGCGCCTTTCTCTAACAGCAGCTGCACAATCTTTGTATGGCCTCCTTGAGAAGCAGCCTGGAGAGCATTGCCGAACAACTTGCCCTGCGCATTGACATCGGCTCCTTTCTCTAACAGCAGCTGCACAATATCCATGTGGCCTTGTGCAGAAGCAGCCTGGAGAGCATTGCTATTGCCATTTGCTCCTTGGCCTGACGGCAACTGACGAGCCATCATCAAGCGTCTTTTATCCTGTTGTTCAAGCAACATGAGTTGTATTTGATAATCCGGGCCAGCATGATTGCCGTGCTTGATAGAAAACCAGCCGCGCGCATTGACATCTGCTCCTTTGTCTAACAGCAGCTGCACAACCTCCTTGTGGCCTTGTATGGAAGCAGCCAGGAGAGCATTGTCACAATACCCACCCCGTGTATTGACATCGGCTCCTCTTTCTAACAGCAGGTTTACCGTATGTTGGAGACCTGCTAAAGATGCGTAGTACAATGGAGTTGCCATGTTTCTATATCGCTGCTTTACTTCATCCCGAGGCAAATCCGGGTCAAAAAGTTTACCCCAGACTGCATACGCTTGCCTTTGCTGGAGGAAGAAGTTCAAAATGCTTTCCCGGACGTCCTTCTCAGCCTCAACAGGCTTTGCATGGTCCATCCAATACCGCGCGGAGTACTGCGCAAGCGGAAATTCTACACAAGTTTCCCTGATTGGACGCTGCTCATCCAGATGCGACAAGTATGCCAGGCAAATTCTTGTAATAGATCCTCTTGCACTGATTTCGTTGATGCCATTTTGGAATATCACACCGACTTCAGTCCTTTTCTTTGGGAAAGTTGCTTCAATCTGGTTGGACTTGAGATATTGCTGAACAGAAAAATGCGCTAATTGAAGCTCCATCATCGTATCTCCATTAACCGGTCTTGTTACGAGAGATACCAGACTTGAACAAATCTTCATGATTTCCCGAGGTTCTGGCATCCTTAGTTTGGAATCAAAGGGAGGATCTCCGTTGGGATCAACCACTATAGCATCAACAGCCTCTTGGATTGTCAAGGGTCGTTCTGAATAAGTAAGAAACTGCAGAATCCTTATTGCGTCATCTCGATAATTTTCGTCAATGCTGGCCAAGATTCGAGCGTACGTTTCCTCTAACGTCTTGGGTAGAGACCTAAGCGACTTCCGAAGCCTTCGAAGATCTAGACACTTTTGCAGAATATCAAGTTGACATGCAGCCCACCTGAACCTTTACACAGAGTCAGCGCTGGTCAGCTATACGACCTAGGGGGCCATTAATGTAGTAAGGCATCTTACATTCCATCAGCTTTCTGCATAAGTTCAGTCTCGATTTCATCTTGCACAGATGGTTGCGAGTGCCACCTCTCAAAACCACGACCATTTCGAAGTCGATCGTAGACATATGCATGAATATCATCGTTCACAAGATCTTGCTGAATGGGAACGATGTTCTCCTGATGCAGCCAGCGTTTCAGTTCTGATTCAATATCTTCTTCTTTCCGACTAGTGACAAGGAGGTGGAGCCCTGCATGCGAAGAGCTTGCGAGATTTTCCATCCAAGACAGCAAGTCTTTTCTTGTTTGGCACTCATCCAGAGCATCTATAACAATCTGAATAGTCTGCACATGCTGCATCATTGCCTCCAGTGTTGCACGGAGGGAGTCAGTTGTTGGCTGTCGATGGCCCTCTTTACAGTTTGTGAACAAGGCGTCGAGCTCCCTTCGTGAATCTTCGCACCCGGAGTAAAGCTGCGCAACTAGTGAGCGAACCAGTTGGTCAACTGATTGCTTACGAGTATCACTGAAATCGAAGAAGAAATCCAGGACAAGAGTTGAAGGACCTTCTTGGTTCTGGCGGAGGTGATTGATAATTGTCGAGCTGAGAACCGTCTTTCCACAGCCTGGAATTCCATACAGCCAGAGGTGCTGACGTGATCCAGACTTCCACTGCTGAAAGAGTTCGCTCTCAAGAAACCATAAACCCGTTCCTTCATAATGCACTTTCTGTGCTTTCACGAAGTTCGTGGATGGATCCGGCGGCGACAGCCAGTCATTGATCTTTCTGAATTGGCTGTCTAGGTGCAGGCTTTCCACCACAGTCCTCGTGGCTGCTGTTATGGATCGGATTTCGGTCACATTCTCTGCAACTCGTCACTCTTTGACACTATTGGTGGACCAACACTACTCACCCTTTATGGGTTCCAAGTTGTCCATGACAGCTTGCGGAGTGACCATAAGCAGAAGTTTCTTAGCAAATGCCGCAGCGACAGCAGCTGCGTAAGGCTGCCACTTCCCGTTCTTGTGCGAATCCGCATAGTCACTGACGCCCCGGATGACCAGACATGGAAAATCATCCATCAAACCAGCAGCTTCCATCTCGAAGCAAAGGACATTATCGCTCTCTGTGAGGCGATCACGTTCGAGACCGTCCTTCATGACTGCATTGCCGGAAGCGATGTTGCCGTAATGGATTTTAGGATATGTGCTCCACCGTGGACGCCGGTCAACCATGTCGTCGTTCTTCGCGGCGACAACACACCCCTCGCAGGTGCGGTTCTTGTCGATGTGTTTGTAATTTGCACGGAATAAGATGTCCTTGGCCGTCATGGGATAACTCCATTCTTCGTCCGACTCTTCATCTGACTGTTCATCGCGCTGATCACCCTTGAACGCTTCATTGACGAGCCTGGATATTTCTCTCCCCAGATTGCGTGTTGCTCTTAGGGTAGTTATGGCGGTCCTCAGCAATACTGGAGGCTTGTTTAAAGTTCCAAGACGATGAAACCCGTCAATTTGCATCCTGCCCAGGTCGTATTGTATCACGCCTCCCCCTTGTGCAGATGGTAGAGACACAACAAGGTCACCAAGTCGAATGTCGTTGTCTGGACTGGGAACACCGCCTCCGACACCCACCAACAAACCAAACCTGAGACTGGGAAATGTGGATTGCATTGATTTAGCAGCAATCGCTGCGCGGTTGGTGCCGTATTCTGGCAGGCAGGCGATGGTGACGTTATGCCCTCCAATATATCCCAAAATATAGCTGTTTTCATCATGTTTGGGCTGGGTTTTAAGCTGCACATGTTCATCATCGAGCATTGCACGCGCAGCTATCAGCTCAGACGGGATTGCACAGATCCAGCCGACTGTGTACTGTTCTGGAGGCAGGCTTACAGCTTCGCTTTGCTTGCTAGCCTTGCTCTGCCCTTGGGAAGCAGTCTCTTGCTTTGTCGAGGCCATTTCATATTGAGTGCTCAGTAAACTAAAATATTCATCATGGGGGGGAGAAAGAGAAGAAGGAAGGTGCTGAGGGTCGGTGGGTGAAGCTTTACATGGGGACTCGAAGCACCTCGGCAGAATGCCCTAATCAGGAAAGCGGTGTGATAAACAAACAGGACAAATAAACAAAGGAATGGTGGCCTTGGGAATCAGGTATACAACTGGGGTGGATCGTCATAGGCTGACCGTGGGATGGGAATTCGGGCTACCCGGGGGGTCTTATCCCGTCCCACGGGACGCCAAGACTTTGTGGGATGGGATTCCCATTTTATGGGAGGAAAATGGAATGGGATTATAACGGGATGGGATAAGGATGGGATTTTCCCATTCCCTAAAAACCATATATCTTAGTCCCTGTCCCGTCCCATCTTAGGGATGGGATAATCCCATCCTCCGCATATTACATTTGGGAGAATCCCATCCCAAGCTTGGCAGAGGATGGGAAATTCCCATTCCCTTTTGCTCCTTGGAGGGAAATTCCCATATCCCATGGGATGGGAATCCCATCCCGCAGGGTCATGCTAGAATGAAATCGATGAATTCCTTCTTGTCAAGGGAAATCTATAATGACAGTTTAAAAACATCATATGGTGGTCCTAATTATTATTATAAACTAAAGCTAAACATCACTCTAAAGGAGTGAGATAACAAGTACAAAGGTATAGAATCATGATCAGCGACGTTGGTGCCTTTTCCGAGTCCTTTCTGCTGGTGGTTCATCAACAACATCCTCTTCCGATACAGCATGATCAAAATGGAGTGATGCATCAAGTAATTTCTCATCAAATGTTGCTTTCCTCGCAGTACTAGTCTCATTCTTTTGATGTATCTCCTCATCTTCCCACTCAGCTAACTGGTAATCATCAAGAAGACCACGGTCTATCAAGTCCTTATCGCCATGTTTGAGAATCATAATCTTGCGGATAGTTTCACCTTGGAGCTTTCCACGTCGATATGTGCAGGTGTCACGGCCAATATTGAATTGACGTTCAACAGGAAGACTGGTAAGAAAAACTGCAAGAAGATCCCGAGCCATCCGTGCAACTGTCGGATATACAGATTCAATTGACCTCCATGGACCATTGTGATAGGATATCAATATTAGAATCTGAAAGAGGCTGCTCAGAGAGATACCTTTCAATCTCATTAAATGTGCCTGTATCTTTGCTTGTCGGCTTTGATGTTCGTGAGAAAAGTGTATTGAGG
>JAPDKU010000197.1:0-13245 GCA_027569715.1 Hamigera avellanea
TCTGTTTGTTTTAATGCCATAATGGATGGAAAACTGGGTCTGATGGTGATTCGGTGGTTGCAAGATTTCAGGGGTTGAGGGGGTGTCTCGCTCGGTTGGGTGTCTCGCTCGCTTGTGGATTACGTTAAGCGGTATAGCTGACTAATCACATCCTGAATGCGCATAGGCCTGCAAACCAAGCATACAGTGCAAACAACCTCCGAGCTCGAAGCAAACACCAAGTGCGACTTGCTTCATTGGAAGATGGGGGCTGAAACCTTGCTGCAGCCCTTATAGGCTTATTTCGACACGACTTGGGGGCCATATGCGGAGTAAGAAGCTCAAGTGAGTCAGCCTGACAGCCTGTATATGTTTATTTCCCCTATTCTCATTTCTGATCGCCTTGAAAAAAAAAACTCGATGGCAATTCGGTTCCAAAACTCGAGTTGAATTCCATCAAACATGCATGCATAACGACCCAGGATATTCAACACAAGAACGAGAATAAAATTATCAATCCCACCCAATTGAATAGGGCGCTTCAAACCGCAATGTCGTCCAAGCGCTCATCAACCCTCTTCCATCGCCTTTGCCCCTTCCACGGCCCGAAGCTATCCTCTCGTCGAGCCTTCTCTACTCCTCCCCCTCCGAAAGACTCCCGCTCCCGCCTGCGCAGACTCAATGACCGCCTCCCGCCATTCCTGAAAGCCTACACGACACCTTTACTAGGCGCACCAGTCACGCACATAACGTCGTTCCTGATTCTACATGAGCTTACAGCCATTGTCCCTCTTTTCGGCCTCGTGGCTGCCTTCCATTACGGCAATTGGATGCCGGACCTGACCACCTCTGACTCCGGCGGCGCATTCGACGAAGGCGTCAAACGTTTCGGGCGCTGGTTGAGAAAGAAAGGCTGGGTCCAGGATGGCGATGTTGAGATTGTAGCGGCTGAAAGCAAAGGCGAAAGCGCTGTCGGAGACGGGCCAGCAAAATCCATACAAGCAGGAGAGGACAGGAAAGGCGTGCGGTTGGTCTTGGAGTTTGCAACCGCTTATGCTATTACCAAGGCTTTGTTGCCGGTGCGGATTGCTGCGAGCGTTTGGGCAACACCGTGGTTCGCGCGAGTCGTGTTGAACCCATTGAGTAATGGAATGAGGAAGCTGTTTGGGAAAAAAGTAGGACCGGTTTGAGCAAGATAGATCAATGGGACCTCGGCGCCCAGGATATCGATACATCGAGTACGACATGTATATAGGTATAGTGGAGCGATGTTTGAAGTGTCTTGTAAGTAATATATTGTATATCTATTTTTTCGGATCTATGGCTTTTTCCGTTGAACATCATCACCCGTTTGTCAGGCTGCAGGCATCTGCAAGCCTTCAACGTCAGTAAGTCTCGGAGGAAATTTAAGCCTTCTCGTAGATCCAGTCGAACTGGGAGCTCTTGTACTGGAGGACCTCCTCAGGCTTGAACCAGAGGGCAATCTCCTTCTTGGCGTTCTCGACGCTGTCGGAGCCGTGGCAGACGTTACGGCCGACATCCTATTGTATGATAAGCATGATATTCAGGGGGTTTTGAACTTATGGAGGCCTTACGATGGCGTAGTCACCACGGATGGTGCCGGGGGCAGAGGCAAGAGGGTTGGTGGCACCGAGAAGGGCTGTGAGAAAAATCTTAGCATTCATGAAAATAACCGTCTAAATTTCGGATGCACTTACTGCGGCCAGTCTTGACGGCGTCACGGCCCTCCCAGACCATGGCGCAGATGGGTCCGCTGAGCATGTCTATTCCAACATTAGTATCAATCGGTCTTTGGATCCGTATTCTCTCGGGAAAGAACTAACAGGAGACGAGACCAGGGAAGAAAGGCTTCTCCTTGAGGTCAGCGTAGTGGGTCTCGAGGTGCTCCTTGGAAGGGGAGACGAGCTTCATGGCAGCAAGCTTGAAGCTACATACTGTTAGCTTGTTGTTCTAGCGATATTGAACAGGTTGATTGATGAATACTCACCCACGCTGCTCGAAGCGGGTGATGATGGGGCCAATGAGTCCACGCTGGTCATCACACTGTCAGCCATTCTGCTTTTTCTGGCGAGTACAATTTGGCATGAAAAGAAGTCGAAGGACGGAATATTCGTACCTGGACACCATCGGGCTTGATGGCAATGAAGCTGTACAATTAATTAGCTTCACCGCTAGAATGAGGGGTAGAGACTGAGAAAACACTTTTGGAGGGGTAGGGGTAGTGAAGAAACAGGTAACGTGGATAAAGTATCAAATACTTACGTCTGCTCGTTAGACATTTTGGAAGAGGATTGATTAAGAAGATAAGATGACTTTGAGACACCTGAGATTATGAAATGAAGTGCTGGGAAGGAAGAAAAAGGGCAATGGCTGAGTTGGCGAAAATATAAGGACAGCGGCCGGTCTGGCGAGTGGGGCACAAGGAGGGGTTTTTAACGTGTGTAATGGTCCGTATGTTTCAGTGGTGTTCAGTACTGTACTTGTGTGTTTGTTGTGGCCTGAGGCACTTACAGGCACTAAGCCCGCCCTCGCAACCTACCTAGGTAGGGAGCTAATTAGTCCGCCCCGTCGTCCTAGCGTCACCCCAAGCTAACAGCTATCAATCAGGACAGCCTGGAATCTCGGGTCCGCTCTTAAGCTTCCCCATGTTATCATTGTTCGACCTTCACCTCACTCCCAGGTAGATGCAGGTCACCACCACATTTGCTTGCAACTATTCCACTGTCAGAGGTTGAGTGTCTCTGATATTCTTTTTGTTGCTCAATCATGGCCAGGAGCAGGCCGGCGTCCCCTCGTTGGGCGCTAATGCTCTCGCTTTTGATTGTAATCGGATGCTTTGTTGTACCCGGAGGTGAGCTCTGTCGGGACTTGTGAATTTACATCCATGCCTGGCTCTGACAACCCATCTCAGTCACTGTGAAGCATGAAAATTTCAAGAAATGCCATCAATCCGGATTCTGCAAGCGCAACAGAGCGTTCGCTGACGAAGTCTCCTCCAAGAGCTCATCATGGAGTTCTCCATATGAACTGGATTCGTCATCTATCCAATTCGACAACGGTCAATTGCAAAGTGTCATCATCAAAACAGCTTCATCCAATGAGAAGGTCAGGTTACCTCTCACGGTGTCCTTCCTGGAATCCGGTGCCGCTCGTGTCGTCGTTGATGAGGAGAAACGGTTAAAGGGCGAAATTGAACTCCGACATGGTAGCCAAGCCCGCAAGGAAAGATACAATGAAGCAGCGAAATGGGCCTTGGTTGGTGGCCTGGATCTGAGCAAGTCCGCGTCGCTCAACCCGGACTCTGAGACTGGATTCACCAAAGTCCTCTACGGGCCCAAGAACGAGTTTCAGGCCATTATCCGCCATGCACCCTTCGATATCGCGTTCCAGAGAGATGGCGAGACTCATGTGCAACTGAACAACAGGGGGTTCTTGAACATTGAGCACTGGCGGCCCAAGGTGGATGCCCCCGAAGGTGAGGACCAGGAGGCTGAGAATAATTGGTGGGAGGAGACATTCGGAGGTAATACGGACTCCAAGCCCAGAGGTCCTGAGAGTGTAGGATTGGACATATCGTTCCCTGGTTACAGCCATGTATTTGGAATCCCAGAACACGCGGACTCTCTCTCCTTGAAGGAAACTAGGTATGTCTCTAGGACCGCGACTTTTGAAAGCGAGGGGCTGACAATCTTCTAGAGGTGGCTCTGGAAACCACAAGGAACCGTATCGCATGTACAACGCAGACGTATTTGAGTACGAGCTCAGCAGCCCGATGACATTATATGGCTCCATCCCCTTCATGCAGGCACACCGTAAAAACTCTACTGTTGGTGTGTTCTGGCTCAATGCTGCCGAAACATGGGTGGACATTGTCAAGTCCAAGTCATCTGCCAACCCACTCGCCTTGGGCGTTGGGTTGAAGACAACTACCCAAACCCATTGGTTTTCGGAGTCAGGGCAGCTGGACGTTTTTGTTTTCCTTGGTCCTACTCCCAGGGATATCAGCAAGACATACGGAGAGCTTACTGGATATACTCAATTGCCTCAGCAATTCGCCCTCGCCTATCACCAGTGTCGCTGGAATTATGTAACGGACGAAGATGTGAAGGAAGTGGACCGGAAATTCGACAAGTACCAGATTCCCTATGATGTCATCTGGCTCGACATTGAATACACGGACAGCAAAAAGTACTTTACGTGGGACCCTCTTACTTTTCCTGACCCGAAGGGTATGGAGGAGCAGCTCGATGAATCTGAGCGCAAGCTCGTGGTCATCATCGACCCCCATATCAAGAACACCAACGACTACCCCGTTGTTGAAGAATTGAAGAGCAAGGACCTTGGTACTAAGAACAAGGATGGCAACCTCTATGAAGGTTGGTGCTGGCCCGGTTCATCTCACTGGGTGGACTGTTTCAATCCAGCCGCCATCAAATGGTGGACCGGCCTCTTCAAGTATGACAAATTCAAGGGCACACTGGCCAATGTGTTCATCTGGAATGACATGAACGAGCCCTCTGTTTTCAACGGGCCTGAAACCACCATGCCCAAGGACAACATGCACTTTGGCAATTGGGAACACCGCGACATCCACAATGTGCACGGCATGACCCTTGTAAATGCGACTTACGATGCATTGCTCGAGCGCAAGAAGGGTGAAATCCGACGGCCCTTCATCCTCACCAGGTCCTTCTATGCCGGCGCTCAACGGATGTCTGCCATGTGGACTGGAGACAACCAGGCCACTTGGGAACATCTGGCGGCTTCCTTGCCTATGGTCTTGAACAACGGGATTGCAGGCTTCCCTTTCGCAGGAGCTGATGTCGGCGGCTTCTTCCAGAACCCAAGCAAGGAACTTTTGACCCGATGGTATCAAACGGGCATCTGGTATCCATTCTTCCGCGCACACGCCCACATCGACACTCGTCGACGTGAGCCTTACCTGGTTGGTGATCCCTACATGGGTGTCATTGCTCAGGCGATCCGTCTGAGATACCAGCTTTTGCCCGCATGGTACACTGCCTTCCACGAAGCTTCCATGAGCGGAATGCCTATTGTGAGACCGCAGTACTATGTGCACCCAAACGACGAGCACGGTTTTACTATTGATGACCAACTCTACTTGGGTTCCACCGGTCTTCTCACGAAGCCTGTTGTTGCCGAGGGAGCAACGTCCGTGGACATCTATATTGCCGATGAAGAAAAGTACTACGACTACTTCGATTACTCGGTCTACCAAGGAGCTGGCAAGAAACACACCGTCCCAGCTCCTCTTGAGAAGGTTCCTCTGTTGATGCAGGGTGGCCACGTCATCCCTCGTAGGGATCGACCCCGCCGCAGCAGTGGATTGATGAAGTGGGATCCTTTCACCCTGGTGGTTGTACTGGACAAGAACGGCGAGGCAGAAGGTTCTTTATACGTTGATGATGGTGAGACGTTCGACTTTGAGCGTGGTGCCTACATCCATCGCCGCTTCAACTTCCGCGAAGCCACCCTGTCGTCGGAGGACATTGGTACAAAGGGTCCCAAGTCGGCCGATTATCTCAAGAGCATGGCCAATGTCCGAGTCGAAAAGGTCATTGTTATTGATCCACCCAAGGAATGGCAGGACAAGGCGAGTGTCACTGTTATCGAAGAGGGTGCGAAGTCGGCGTCCACTGCTTCCTTGGAATACCACACTCAGCAAGGCGGAAAGGCTCCGTATGCTGTTGTGAAGAACCCCAAGGTTGGCATTGGAAAGACATGGAAAATAGAGTTCTAAAGTAGATTTGTCGGCGATACATACCATCTGAATTATGGTCTTTTGGATCTGAAGTATGAGCATGCAGCGAATGTCAGAATTACCAAGGCTTCGTGTTCACACGTGGAGTGGCTCCACCTGTCAATGATCTTCGAGTTTGAGACGCTAGAATGATGAATCGTTTCATAAGACGCGTAGATAAGGGAGGATGAAGAAATTAAAGTGGAGAGTTGGGGCAATCCACGAGGATGATCCAGGGACGGAGGACGTATAAATAGCCGCTTAGATAAGCTCGGCGAGTGGGAACCCGGAACAGGGAGCATCGATCGGTCACTGCAGGCCGCCCGCATCCGTCCCTCCCCGTCGTGCTGGAGTCTCTTCTGCATGGTGGTCTCTCCCCGATTGATTCGACTGGTCTTCTCAACCTCTAGATCTCTGCTATACGACCGAAATCGCAATACTACCAATCGGCTGGCAACATCTATCATCTTTTCAGGGTCCTCCATCCGGGTCTGGCAACAATTTGAGCTTGATTTTTTAGTTGCTCCACTGCCAAGTCCGAGTTTGTAACAATCCCGGCGAACGCGAGCAAAGCAGCTGCGACAAAGCCGACACGATCAACGAACATCTTGACATATCTGTATCCCTCTTTATCGCTTCAGCGCACAAAGCGATTGGCGGCGAAGAATTGAACGACGATGTATCTTTTGTCTCTTGCTCTCGAATATGGAGCGCCCGTCTTGTACGTTCGGGCTCGCGGATTGCATGAACTTGCAGAAAAATCGGAATGCTGACCGCGGGGATTCCTGCATGAAACAGTCTCGTCACCTCTCCGTTGACCTCGTATTCCGACCAGATCTACAGCATATACCGGACAAGGAGCTCAGCCGGGTTTTCGCTCGACATCCCCCTGATCATGCTCGTCGCGTCGACCCTCAAGTAAGACTCTGCCTCACGTGAGCTTTTACCCGAAGAAGGACGGCATTGACAAGTTGGAATAGGGTCTTCTACTGGTTTGGAGCTTACTACTCCTTGTCGCTGCTCATTCAGGCTGTCATCATGATTGGGGTACAATTGGTCTTACTGAAGGTGGCATTGGACAACCGGCCGTCTCCTGGCGGGAAGAATAGCATTGAGCACGCACCTTTCAGCAATGTTAGCGACGGTGGATTCTCGAGACCGTACAACTTCTGGCAGTGGAGGAGTGCGAGGCCGTAAGTGGTTCCTTTGTTCATCCTTATCCCGAGAAGCAATTGCTCTAGCTGCTTCATCTCGTCGCAACCGAGTCTAACATGACCAACTTCACAGATACTGGACATTCCTGGCATACTTCGTCGCTGCACTCCTCTTCATCCACGTATTCCTTACTCCCATCTCTCGCTCTGAATCCTATATCAATCTGCTTGGCTACGTCGGCCTGGCCGTTGAAGCTGTCCTCCCGATTCCGCAGATTTTGGCGAATCAGCGAGTCCGTTCCTGCAAGGGTTTTCGCCTCTCGGTCCTGGCTTCCTGGATCATTGGTGATGCGTTCAAGATGAGTTACTTCTTCTGCAGCAAAGAAGTGATCCCTTGGGCCTTCCGGGTGGGTGGTATGTTCCAATGCGCTTGCGATTGTTATCTTGGTGTGCAATACTGGATGTATGGCAGCGGCTCTTCCGGCGCTCCAGTGGTTGCAGGCAGCCCGCCAGAGCAAGGCGAGAACAGATGGGGAGTTGATGAGAAAGACATCCGGTTGAACTGAATGTCGTTACGACACTCTTAGTTGACTGGTGCTTGCCACCAGCATTTCTTGTAGATTCCTTTGATACATTACGAGTCAAGTGGACGGCCTAATATAGAATAGATATATAATAGTTTTTATAATGAGGATATATATATACGGTGCTATGATCACTCTTTTTAACTATCGGCCTTAATGGGGTTTCACTCCCTCGGAGATAACCTGTGTTCTGAAGCCCCGCGATTACCCCACCAAGGCGAACATGGAAGGTACCTAGAGCTTGCCTCAGCTCGTTCCTCGGTCTCTCACTCAAGAACGATATTCATACGTCTTCCTGGCATAGTAATCCAAACCGACACCATGGTTTCAGACGCTCCAACCGTCCGCATTGGCTATGTTCCCGGTACGAACTGATCGAGAAGATATCCCATATGAGTATTTCTCTGATTCTCACGCTGATGACAACCAATGACTGACAATCGTACTTCTATAACAGAACACTACCTCACTCCTCTCCACCTCGCCCTCCGCTCTCCCGCCGCCTCATCGCTCCCCTTCAAGCTCTCCTTGGTCCCCTTCCCGTCCGGTACCGGACACATGATCACATCTCTTCGCGATCATGAGATTGACATCGGTATCGGTCTTACAGAGGGCTGGGTCACCGGCCTGGCTGGAAAACAACAGATGCAGAAGGACCCTGCCGAGGGCGGATATAAAGTTGTTGGACACTGGGTTGACACGCCGCTGCGCTGGGCCATTGTCACGGGTCGGAACCGGGAGGATGTCAATGGTATCCAGGACTTGAAGGATCGAAGGGTTGGTGTGAGCCGGGTGGGAAGGTGAGTTATCCTTTGCTTCTATCCAAGGATTCTTCTGTTTGGGGTTCATATCCACTGGAGCCTTATCGAAGGCATATATCTGAACCATTGACAAGTAAGGCTTATGTCGAGCGGAACGAACACTAACAATGCTACTAGTGGATCGCACATTATGTCCTTTGTCCTCGCCCAACAACTAGGCTGGACCTCCGACTCCCTCACCCCGGTTCCCCTGGGGCCCTTCCAGTCCCTCCGCAATGGAGTAACGGGACTCGACGGCTCCCAGCTTGACCATGTTATTCCTAACCCAACCGCAGAGTTCTTCATGTGGGAGCACTTCACCACGAAGCCCTACTTCCACCCCACGGCTGAAACGCCCAACCCTCCCCTCAAGAAGATCGGAGAAATCTTCACGCCATGGCCATCTTGGTTGATCGTCGCATCCACTGCAGTCTTCCCGGACCCCGAAAAGGACGAGAAGCTGCAGAAACTGTTCCAGTTCTGGGACCAAGGGATCAAGGAGTTCGTGGCGGACCCGGCGCAGGTTGTCAACCTTCTGGGAACTGGTGAACTGGGATGCACTTACTTGGAGGACGATGCAACCGAGTGGCTGAAGGATGTGAAGTTTACGGATACCACGAGGGGCGTGGATGCAAAGGTTGTGGAGGGAGTGGTGGATGTGTTGAAGGTTGCGGGTGTGATTGATGCGGGATTGCAGAATGAGGAGGCGATCGAGAGGGTTATTGGTGTGAAGAGGTGAACTTGAGCGAGGGTACAGTTACTCCACACTAATGATGGCGAGTCCATGAGGCTGGCTAGCGATGTATCGTTACATATTTTGCAAAGCAGTTTGCACTCGCATCCACCGCTAACCACTCTATCAGGTTCTGGGCAACTATTACAGCATGGATCAACTGGTGACGACTGCTTCAAGTTGAAACCTCAGGGATAATGTTGCACTGCATTAGTCTATGCGATCACGATGAAAGTGTACGTGTGAGATGACGGTGTTTTAGCCGGGGGAACTGCTGAGATTACAGCGTAGTATATCGTATCTTGTTGGAAACCATCGGGTAGCATCCAGAAATCACTTTTCCATGCGGTGACCGCTCTTGAAACTAGAGATCTGCATCTCAGTAGAGTATAGAAGGTTAGCGAGCAGGGGAATTATAAGATGCTACCTATTTTTCCCATTGTTCAGCAAGAAGATTGCAATTGCAGGCATTGTCGGTGATGGTTCCCGATTAGGATGGAGGGGCAGTGAGGAAGGAGCGACCAGGGCCATCTTCGCGCTATCCACTCCCACTGCTTCTTCTTCTTCTTCTTCTCCTTCTCCTTCTTCCTCCTCACCTCAACCCTCCAGCCAATGTTTTCCATGACTCGATCTTCTGCTCAGTCCGATCGCAGAGCTAACATCAATGACTCGCTGCTTCACTAACAAAGCAAGATCAAGCATACTGTCTCTAACCGCACATGCCTTGTCACTGAGACGACGGGTCGCATACTTCGGGGTTAACGGACTAAAGGCCATCCCTTCGTCCTCATCGGACGCCTTCCAGAACAACTGTCCGATGATAATGATGATAGACGTGTAACCATCGTCGTACCGGAGATCCCATGTGAGCGGAAGATCTATCTGCGATTCAATATGATTACTTCGCATGTCATGGCATGGTGCGCGTGCTTGCAAGTCGGTCGTGCCTGAAAATCCCTTCTGTCCACGTTTTAGTCCACGATGCCTTGCCTACAGCCCCTTGCAGGCTTTCATCACCTATGACCCGTCACCCCGGTACCCTATCGCCCGAAGCTCCAGCGAGCGCAGATGCCAGACTAATTAGGACTATTATCACGGTCCACACGGGAAGCTTGGCCTGCCTTGAGATCTTCTGCAGTGTCTGCTGCACCCTCTTGCTGCAACCTTGGAATCTCCGTCACCATTTCACGAGACACGCTTGTGACTAAGATATTGATCCCTTTTTAACTCCATATCCTATCAGATGAAACTATCAACAGCAATGGTGATGGCACCCATATTAGCAGGTTGGTGTGTTGTCAGCTGCCGTCGGCCTAATAGGTTACATTCCACATCGCCTGGGACCCCGGGCAACAGGAAGTTGTTAATCATCACGGAATGTGCTCTTGCACCTATGACAGGAGCTCATGGCCAATTACAGCTTTCGATTATCGTTGTCAAAGGAATAACACAGGAGAAACCAACCATGCGACTTTGAATGATGATAGTCCTCGTTGACATGGGCTTTGGACCTTGTGCAACGCAACTTGGAGCCTACCCAGAAGAGATGTTGTCTTGGAAACACAACAACTGTGAGTTAGAGATTAGATTGAGTATAAAGATGCATTCATTTCATCACTCATCTTGCATCTGGACATCGCGCATTCGCCAAAAGTAGCTGGGTGTTGACAGCTTCCTTTCCTTACCGAGTCTTGTTCATACAACCCACGTTCATTTGCATATTATTTTTGATCCATTCCTTATCCATACTAATTATACTTACACCCTCCTTTACAATATGCCTGCCTTCCAAAAGGTTCTATCCTTTACAGCTTTGCTTGCTTCTCTGGGAGGAGCAGATGCCAAGTTCGACATTTCTTCTCCTAAGAACTTGGCACTCTATTGGGGTTCGCCTCCCGATATATATTTCGTACCGTGCAGGTTGTTCAGATGGCTGACTACAATCCTTTTGCAGGCCAGAACTCCTACAACAAAGGAACCGGCGAACTGGTACAGCAACCGCTTGCTTATTATTGCAAAAGTGAGTTTTCAAGCTCCAGATTCCTCGGTGATACTATGCTAACCTTACTTCCTGTTAGATTCCCACGTTGATGTATGAAACGCTCGAGATTGAAGTAGTGTGTCGGACAATATGGCTGACATTGCCTTGTTACAGGTGATTCAACTTTCCTTCCTTACCAGAATAAACGGTGTTGGCGGTGCCCCCGAGGTCAACTTTGCCAATGCCGGCGACAACTGCACGACCTTTGAGGGCACCAACCTTCTGAATTGTCCTCAGATAGGGTAAGTTTGAATTTTCCTCTCTTTGTGGACTTCGCGTCCATGGATTTTCTCTTCCTACTTCTTGGAAGTGCGTGTCAAATCAATGCTAACTTTTCATACTTAGTGCCGATATCACCACTTGCCAGAGTCTGGGAAAGACCATTCTCCTGTCCATTGGTGGAGCTACCTACAGCGAGGGTGGTTTCAGCTCCGAATCTGCTGCCATTGCCGGTGCTAATCTCGTCTGGGAAACCTTTGGCACTCCCTCTTCCAACTCTTCCGCACACCGTCCTTTTGGAAATGCCACGGTCGATGGGTTCGACTTCGACTTCGAAGCAGCCGTCACCAACATGGCACCCTTCGCCAACCAGCTCCGCAAGGTGATGGATGCCGACACTACCAAGGAATTTTATTTGACGGCTGCGCCGCAATGCCCGTACCCAGACGCTGCTGACAAGGACATCCTTAACAATGTCCCCCTGGAGGCGGTCTGGGTGCAATTCTACAACAACTACTGTGGTATCAACTCATATGTCTCCGGATCCACCACTCAGAGCAGCTTCAACTTTGCCACGTGGGATGACTGGGCCAAAAACACCTCCAAGAACAAGAACGTCAAGATCATACTTGGTGTTCCTGCCAATACCGGAGCGGCGGGTACTGGCTACTTGCCCGCGTCCAGCCTGGCACCGGTCATCAACTACTGCAAGACGTTCGCCAGCTTTGGTGGTGTCATGATGTGGGATGCCAGTCAGGCGTATGCCAACAGCGGCTTCATTGACACCGTGAAGCAGACTCTGACCGGTTCCGCGTCTCGCATCATGGCTCGCGTGAACATGTGACGATGATCATGTTCAACATGTCTCTACATCTACCGACTTTCCTCTGCGTGAAGTACGAGCGAAACGAGCCTTGTATTTGACGTCCACCAACAACATAGCCATACACCATTTACGCGATCGAAACAGTCGTTTCTATCCGACATTCGTTACCAAAATATGCTCGATATCCAACTTCACGTGCATATCATTCACCGACCCTCAACAATCGTCTTCTAATACGGCCTAATCATCTCGTGTTAACCATCTCTGGATCTTGCTTTTAATGAGTTTTCGCTGTCTATATCTATCTCTGATATCGTGCCCACGTGCTCGTGTCATGCACATGGTTCCATGCGACAAACGCGAATGGCTGTCCTATTGGTTTAATATGCTATTCAGCATCGCATGTACATAAATAAATATATATATACCAATTGAAAACTTGAATGGGGAGTGCAAGTGTTTCGGTTCTACATTAGTCTCGAGGGCCGACCCCGTCTTTTCTTTGATCAAGTCCAACTCGACATATACTTGTTGAGATTCTCCTGCGCCAAGGTCTCATGTTAAAGGTTGTTCGGACAAGCTAATGATCCCGACGTGACCGTAAGTCGCCCTGAATAAAAGCGAAGCATGCTATTGATGTAGTAATCACCTGAGCCATACTCTGTCTTTTGAGGGACCAATGCTCTCCATACACCCTCCCGCTTAGGACGAGCCACGGGACCCGTGGACCGCAATGTTAGTACATACAGCGAAGGAGGTCACAGTGACCGTTAGCTTAGATTCCATTTTGCAGTGGCAACGCAATTACGCAGCCAGTGCTTGGTGGTTTTATGTCTACAGCAGCATGTTATCTACTGGTTGTTAGTGGAATCTGCCAACTCATGATCATGTCTGTTGTTGGTTCTTGGGGGGGGGGGGGGGGGGGGGGGGGGGGGGTTTTTTTAAAAAAGGAAAAACAAAACAAAGAAAAACACAAAACGTGACTCAAACAGGGTTGGGCGATAGGGGTGGATCAAGGGGGGGGGGGGGGGGGGGGGGGGGGGGGGGGGGGGGGGGGGGGGGGGGGGGGGGGGGGGGGGGGGGGGGGGGGGGGGGGGGGGGGGGGGGGGGGGGGGGGGGGGGGGGGG
>JAPDKU010000198.1:0-12805 GCA_027569715.1 Hamigera avellanea
AACTTTCATATCGTGTCTTACTTATTCTTGTTACCAAGGAATTACAGCCAAGAACTCGCGTAAATTGTATAAGTTATGAAAGTCACATGCTCATTAATTTTTGCCCTAAAATGGGCCGAATGGGCCGGCCCACGCGTGGGCAGAAAGTCGATTTTTTGGCCCATGGGCCTAAATGGGTTGACCCATTTGGGCCGGCCCATGGGTCCTGCCCAGGTCTAATAAGGCCTACTAGGCAAAGGAAGGACGAAGCCAAAGAAGAAACTCTATGAATGACTGCTATCTATGGAATGATTCGATGAATGAAGAAGATGGAGAACATGGATGCTCTGTGGGTGATGATCCAGCATATATGCTGGAATCCCTACAAAGAGCATCCTAAGCGAGCTGCGTGCATCTCTAAGAGATGCAGCAAGCATAAAGAATGAATAAAGGCATATGCTGGAAGACGCAGGAAGAAGCCATGCAGGCAGGAGGCCGAGCAAACGGAGATGCATGGAACCTGCAGGCTCCAACATTTTAGTGGCATGGTGGCAGACTGGCAGTTTAAATTGCATCATTAATTACGGAGCTTTGCTCAGCTGTCTATTTAGATTTAAGGTTTCTGGGAGGTGGAAGCTGGCCAATATCCTGTAATCTTATTGGCTGCTTAAAGGAAATGTCAGGTGATATGAGGCCTGAGGCACTAAATCACGCGCGAATTATAGGTGGCCTGAGGCACCATTAAAATCACGTGTAGCCTGGAGGCGGCCTGAGGCATTAAGCTCCGCATGCCTTCCGCGGTCCCCTCCACCAGCCTGCCTGGGGGTCCGGGGGTGGGCGGCCCCCTGGTGCTTGCCTTATTCGGCATTCGCTTCCACATTCGTGGATTGTATCTGCTTAGTCAGCCAGACTGTTAACTATCCCAAGTTGAACTCAGCGTCTCCTTCCAAGTTTCCTTGTCCGATCATCTTGCAGGTGGCAGGAGATACCAAAGGAGACTCGCTTGATTTGAGAACGGAGCCGTGTGGATTGTCTCGTGAGATTCTCGCATCATCCTTATATGTTCACGTTTTGGTGGCCTAGATGTCGTTGTCAAAACGACAACTCAATCGCCATGACTACACGGTTGGCTGGATCAGCGCCCTCCCACTAGAGCTGGCAGCTGCCAAAGCCATGTTAGACGATGAGCACCTTCCACTGTCCCGTTCGTCGGTGCCAGAAACCGACCATAATACATACCAATTGGGGGAAATTGAATGTCGTCGTGGCGTGTCTTCCCTCTGGTGTATACGGCCATACTTCTGCGGCCGTGGTTGCACAGCAAATGTTGTCAACGTTTCCCTCGATCCGACACGGCTTTGGACTCATGGTGGGGATTGGGGGCGGCTCGCCTAGCGCCGGGGTTGATATTCGACTCGGAGATATTGTCGTCAGTAAACCCACGGATCGATTTCCTGGTATGTGGTTACGTAGATGTTGAACCTCTTTCTTACGACTCTGACCATGTCTAACACTGCGTCTGGCTTGGGCAGGGGTGGTGCAGTATGACTTTGGGAAGACTTTGGCGGACGGCGTATTCCATCGAACGGGAACGCTTAACAAGCCACCAGAAGCTCTTCTGACGGCCATCTCCAAGATACAGGCCAACGGCATTGTTACTGGCGAGGAAACCATCCAGAAGCACATGCAGGAAGCTGCGCACAAACATCCTCAAATGAAACAGTCCTTCATATATCCGGGGAGTGACCAGGACCGTTTATTTGGGCCGTCTTCCGAGGAGGTCGTCCGTCCTCCAAGACTATCGTCCGCGCCTCACATCCACTACGGTCTCATCGCGTCCGCAAACCAGGTCATGAAGGACGCGCGGACGCGTGATCGGCTGACGGAGCAAATGGGAATCCTTTGCTTTGAGATGGAAGCAGCTGGTTTAATGGACCATTTCCCTTGTTTGGTTATCCGAGGAATCTGCGATTATTCAGACTGCCATAAGAACAAACAATGGCAAAATTATGCCGCAATGGTTGCTGCAGCATACGCCAAAGAATTGTTGCTGACATGTACCCCGAAGAGTTCGAGTTTTCGTGAGCTACACTCCGGGGGTATTCAATCGAAAATACCTGTCCCGAAGACAGCATTCCTGGGACGGACGGACGAAATCCGTCAGATGCAGGTATGCTTTGAATCCTCTGGCTCCAGAAGCAGCCTTGTTATCTGGGGTCTCAGTGGATCGGGGAAAACACAGCTAGCCCTTCATTATATCACCACACATCGTGATGCGTATAAGTCCGTCTTGTGGATTGACAGTGCATCCTCGGCCACGGTTCATGGGTCTTTCGAAAGACTTGCATCGCAACTTGGAGATGGTCGTCAAGAGCAGCCAGCCGTTGAGCGGGTGACCGAGTGGCTGGAAACACAAACATCTTGGATCATGGTTTTTGATGGTGTCCCAGGAGCCTATGATGTGGATGACCACGAAGACTTTGACATTAGGAAATACTTTCCCGTGTGTGAAAATGGGCATATTCTGCTGGTGACAACATCATCGGACTTGCATGTGCGGCTGGGCCTCTCTGATGTGCAATTACAAGGACTGGATGACCGAATAGGCTCTGAGATTCTTCTTAGGTGTGCCGGAATCAATGCCCCTGACGAAGCTGGTAGGTATACATACAAGCTTTGAAGACGAGTGTGTACTAATATTGATCTAGGGAAATTAACAGCCATGTCGATTTCTCGCAAGCTTGGTGGCTTGCCGTTGGCGCTTGAACAAGCTGGTGCGTTCTTGTCTTACGGTATGGTCCGAATGAGCGATTTCAACCGATGCTTTGAGGTGCGGTTCCTGGATCGTGCGCTCAAGACTCCCCTGAAGAAATACGTCGGATCTTATGAGAAGGGCCGCACTCTTTGGACAGTCTTCGAAATGCTCTACGAAGTTCTGTGTCAAAGAAATCCCGATGCGATTAAATTGCTTCACTTGGCTACATTCATCAGTCCATGGTCTCCGGTCTTCATGTGCGTGATCGGGTTACGATTGACCGCCGATGGGTCTGACTGCACGGAGCTTGCAATCCCCGTCGTTTCGTCGGGTTTGTCCGATACCCAATCATATGGTTTGGTATCATGGATATCCGAAATGCGCTCTGAGACAGACCGACTAGCATCTGCCATCCAAGAACTCGAGACATCGGGGTTTGTGAAATTCAATCGAAGCTCAAAGGATTGTGTCATCGAGAGCTGTGTTGTCCATGCGTTGGTGCGCGCCTTCATTAAGTCAAAGGCGCCCGAAGAGGACCTTCGTGAGAGCGTAGCCACTGCTTTCCTCCTCCACGGTCAGGTCTTTGACAATGGGATAGACCCCATTCCTCAGAACACACTGTGGTGCCACGCAGGTGAGCTGCGCAGGGTCCTGAAAGACTTTCTGTTTTCAGTTCCTAGGGGACTCCTTGAGCCCCCCGATGGAAAATACTTCGCTCTCTGCGGGGCGGTGGCGCCAGTGTATGCCCGCATTTGCCGTTTCCTCGGTGATTTAAAGGAAGCCAAAGATCTCTGGGAAATTGCATTGAGATATCGTTTCATTTCAGAGGGAACAGGCTGGCCGAGGAACCGCATGCACATGCATGAGATCCTAGATGCAGCGGATCTTGATATGAAATTTGGAAGTTTTGATACAGCAATTCAAAAGTATGAGCTGTTTCTCGCTCACTGCGATAGGCTCTTTGCAGATGATGATGACATAGCAGTCCGTGTTGCTGCCTCACTGCGAAAGGCAAGAGAATGGTATGGTCGATGTGAGATGAATTTCGAGCGCGCCGCTTTGGCGCAGAGATCCTCCAAACGAACTCCATATGACACAGGTGATTCTCCAGCACTGGATGATGAATCCCACGAGCGGCAATTGCTCCTGGAATTCGATGATGCCGTTGCTTTGGCCGAGCTCGATCCCTGGTCGCTTGCAGAGCAGGCGGAACGCCTTGCCTCGTATTACCAGGTACATGGACGACACAGAACAGAGGAGCGATATCGAGAAATGGTATGGGATCTCGCGCAAAACAGATTAGTTACAAACACCCAGTACGCCAACTCGCTGGATAAACTCGAGAACCTATGCATTTGCTATGAGAGGAACGGGAAGATCAAGGCAAAGTTGTGCGGACGTCTATCCCACGCGTCTGAGTGGGCCTCGGATCGACGTTATTTTGCGTTCTGTGATTGGCTGCTTCGCTTCGAAGAAACAGACATGATCAATGCTATAAAAGACGATAACAATGAGATCCTCAAAGGCATCTTCTATCGACATTGTCCCACTACATTGGCCTATTGGGCATATGGACTAGAAGATCAGCATATTCGGAATCAGGCGTTTCAGTATCTAGGGAGTCATGGTGTACTGGAAAAATGCATCAACAAGCTCCTATTCCGAGAAGGGAGACCAGGGACCGCACCCAGACTTCAAAGCCTTCTAGACAAGGGCTTGGAAATTCCCCTTGATGCTTTCCATAAATTCCTCCGCGCGCGTGATTTCGAAAGCGTCGATAACAAGTACTACACCGATCGCAATCGTCATGACAGTGATGGGTGTCTTTCTGGTGCTGAAGAAGGAGTACTAGATGATAACGATGAGGAAGACTGCAAACTCAAGAGTTTGGCAGAAAGTCGAGACGACATCAATGTGATATTGGGTACGGAGAACTCTCTCCATATATCTGCCTACTGTGGAGATCTCAAAGCAGTTCGCCTACTTCTACAGCTCGGCGCGGATGTCTCTATAGCTGATAAGAACTCTCTGGGTTGGTCAGCACTTCATATTGCCGCCTGTTTCGGTTTTCCTGGGATCGCAACGATTCTCTTAGACGCCGGCGCCGACATCGAAGCTATTGATCGTCATAGGAACACAGCGTTGCGTGTGGCTGCAAAATATAAAAACACGGAAATCATGGAGCTACTGTTAGAAAAAGGTGCTGATCCTTCTACGCAGAGAGGTGCCGTGGGTTTGTAACCGTTTGTTTAAGTCCTTCTCTACTCGTTTGTCCAACAAGCTGACTCGCGGCTCCTGAATTATGTTGATATTTGTAGCAGCATTCTGCCTTACTATCTTGGCTTCGCATTGGAAATTGCTGTATATAGCTCTTCTCGAATACCTTGATTTTCATTACAGTAAACTGATCACGACCGATTAATTCCTCTCTAGCGGAAACTTCTTGCCCCGGGAAAAGCCTGATTATACACTGATAAGTGACCCTATACCCTAGATCTACAGCCAGGAGGAGAAAAGCCAACGGTAGAAGAAGCAGAGTAAGAAGATACACAACGCAAAGCTTGATCGATTGCCGGTGGATGCTGCAGCCCTTGACCGTGAACCTATTCAATCGATCACCGATAAGTTATATCTTCAAGAATAATCTATATATATCCTTTCTTTTCCTATTCTACCACATACGACCATAGGGTGTGGAAAACAGGGCTTCCCGTCCGCTCAGCCGTACTTAAGCCACACGCCGGTAGGTTAGTAGTTGGGTGGGTGACCACCAGCGAATCCCTACTGTTGTATGTTTTTCTTTTTTGATTCCCCATCTTCACGATCCGTTGCAGGAAGCTCACCTGAACCGCCTGAACGTCAATACTGCGCACCCAGTGACCCCGCTCAACCCCACTTTCCATCCTGCGGAACGAGACAGGACATTAGCTACTCGACCCAACCATAAAAGAACCCCAGGGGCCCAGAGTCCAGATAGATGAAGAGTCGGTTTGATTGGCTTCCTGTGGCCTCCTGCCACCTTTGCAGCTAGTCCTAATATAGATCAGCGACCAATGATAAATAGTATATAGCGGTCAGCATCGTTGCCGTATAGTTATTCTTCCTAATATAATTGTCACACATCGGAGTCCGGACTAATGATAATTGCAGATATAAATAACTTATCTCTTTCTGTGCTTGTGCATAGGTACCTTCGAGCGCATGGAGAATTTCACGCTTCCAGGCCACAACGAGAGGACGCAGTAGTTAGGTTGACTTAGTCGACTTCAACTTTCCAGTATCCTGCAAAGCACTGCGCCTCTTAAGTCAGCTGCATATTTAATAGAGTATGTCGCAGCATAATAAGCGCTTAGCATGTTAAAACAACTTCCCCAGTATTTAAACCTAAAGCCCGCCAGTCTTCTTGTTTGTCCTTTTCGATTTCCATAGGGCGCAAGGTTTGAGAACTCACATTTGTCCTCCATTCCTTTTTGCTGCGTTGGGGTCTGTCCGATAAGGGTTTTGCACCGAGCTTACAAGGTAGTTATCTTGAACCCGAATCAATGCAGTGGACGTTTATGTTTGAATAGTCACTGATAATTTTCGCTGGCAATGCATAAGACGCTCAGGACTCGAAATGGCGGACCGACGCTCAGATTCAAGTTACGACGGTCAAATTGAAGAAGCAAATGTGGCTATGAAGATGGACGCCAAAACACTCAATCAGCTCTCCTCTTCAGGCAAAGCTGCACAGCAGAATAGAGGGAAAAAGTCCATTCTGAACCTTCAGAGTGCAGTAGAGGACTTCAAAAGGAAGGAGCAAAGTGGTGGTGAGGGAAGCAGGCGTGAAGGTTGAGGGGCAGTGAGTGAAGAGAAGAGGGTCGGGTTTTATACGATCTAGCCGTGAGAATTTCCGGATTCAAATGCTTCACGCAAAGAGACATCGTATTGCTCCTTGTCCTTCACTTTGTTTTCAATAAACTCAAAGGTATTGAATGTCCAGTAGGGCATAGTGATCTTCCAAAAAGCGGGATCGTCATGGGCCTCGGAAAACCTCGGTTGAATGAAGTCATAAAAGATCTTGAACAAGGCCGTGGGGCTGCTGAGCGCGAGAGAACACCAAAATGTTCCTCTCTCCCATCCATTCTGCAAAATCGGATAGAGACGGACTACTGGTAGCTTGATTTTCATCTCTTCCTCGGCGAAGGCCTTCATGAACTCTTTGCGAAGAATTTCGTAGCCATCAATGCTGATCAAATCAATGGCCTGGTTCGTTAGCCAGTGCGGAGGATGAATCATCTCCACGGGATGGGAGCATGCCCACTCGAGATCGATCAGGTATGTGATATTCCAATCGTCGTCAACAAAGACGTTGGTCTGGTTCAGATCAGTGAGATTCAGAAAGAACGGGCCTCGAAGGAAATCACGGCGGAAAAAACAAGACCAGACACTTCTCATCACCATCAAAGCGGATGTCTGATAGAAACCATCTTCAACGTTGTGGACTGCATTCGGCTGGTGGCGAAGCCGACTTTCATGGAATGCAAGGATGTCATGGACATAAGAGTCGACCGTGGCATAAGTGGTATTTTGCGGCATGTCAACTGGAATGTGCTCATTTTCCAGTTGCTGGATTTCCAGGGTAAGAGGCCGGTTATTCAAACTCAAGTACCCCTTTTCATCGAGAGTGAAGGACCCGATCTTTGGTAATGGAATACGTGCCAGGGCCAACATAATGCGGGAGAGGCCACGGAAAAGGTTCCTGCGCAATTTGATATTGTGGCGCCCTTCTTCCCATGTTTCCGAAAGCATTTTCCCTCTCGATGGATCGATGTATTCAATCACGAGGTAGGGTGTTCCTAGTACAATTTGATCTTTGGTTCGATGTTGAACATAGGGGGATGGAGTCGGATAGTTGAACCAACTTAACAATCGACGGCGCAGACGCTGGATCACGCGGGTCATCAAAGGCAGATTATCGAGAACGGTGAACTAGGACTGTGAGCAATCGTTCTGATTGGACGACATGTCAAGGGAGGTCGTACAGTTTGGCCTGTGGATAGCCCAAACCCATAAAGCTGTGGAATCGGGACCGTTGGGCAATTCTCTTGGAGCCACGCGTAGGTCCCAACTTCACAGCGGACCTTCTCATCCGCATTGCCTGGGCAGCAATTCTCTCCGATCCGGTAAGGTAAGGGAAATCGTATCATCACTTGTTTCCCAGGATCTCCTTGTTGGCCACCAACATCAACTCGGATGCAAACATTGAAGCTGCCATGGATCCAGTCCTCCACATCAACCATACGACATGTGTCCGTGGAACCGAGGCCGAGATGATGGGCCACGATTCTTTCGATCAGCTTGCGACTTCGGTAGAGATGGGTAAAATATCGAATCTTCTGATCCCTGTATCCCAACTGATGGAGGATATTAGCGTCTTGTTCCTTTGCGGCGGCGTATGTGACCTCCCCGCAAAGCAAGCGACGTTTCCGCATAGCAAGCAAATCAAGGTCCTCCGACATTCTTCGAGAGAGAGCGACGTCTTATTGAAGGGTGGGAGAGATTGAGATAGGACTAAACCAGTGTTTCTCCTGAAGGCGGGCGGTAGTGGACGGCAGATCCCGTTCGGGGCTAGCGCTGGACGCCAAACCTGATGCGGGTGAGCTAAACCTTAAGAAGACGGGCGCTAAACGGGCGGGGATATGGCACGGCGAATACGGGCGCGAAACCCAAAGGAGGAGGTGGCCGAAAAGGGCGTGGATGTTAAGATTCACAGCTGGGCAGCAGAGTGTGGGGTTAGCGGCTCACCCCATCTATTTCGCACTCACCCTGCTCGCCTCGCGTCGAGCCTCACCCTTCATTCAAGCCACACGCCGGCAGGTTAGCCAGCGAATCCATGCTGTTATATGTTTTTATATTGTTTTGCGGAGCACCCTGTTCATTGGTTAATGAAGCTCTATTCCTATTAGCTGCTCAAGATCGCCTCGGCAGTCGGGGAGATAGGATACCCCGCATATCTCCCCACTCGCCCTTACGGCTGCCCCGCACCGATCATTCCCTAAAGGGTTAAAGGGATCGAAGCTCGGTCATTTCGAGCCACCCGTCAGTGGAACAGTCGACATCGTGGTGTGCCGGTATCCGGGTGGGAGATACACCGCAAGACGCGGGTTATATGTAGCTGAGCGACGTTCCCTATGTCCCCAACGATGCCTAAGTCCGCATGTCGATCACTCGATCATCCGGCTGGCTGTCATAAATGGAGGTCTCGTGAAATGCGTCGCTCGTCGCCCGAGTTTTCGTGGTTACCTTCTCTCGGTATCGAGACCACATCATGGTACGCACATCACCTTGAAGGTTTGACGACTGCTAATAGACCGCGACAGCCTTCCCTGCATGTAGGAATCATCGGCGCCGGAATCGGCGGGCTGGCAGCCGCCATCGCACTCCGCCGCGCAGGCGCAGAGGTGACGGTGTTGGAAGCCGCGGAGGAATTGGGCGAGGTACCCTAACTGTCTATGATTTTATTGAATTGAATACCGTCAGGCTCATTGACGTCGTGGATAGATTGGCGCCGGAATCCAAATGACCCCCAACGTCTCCATCCTGCTCCAACGATGGGGCGTCTCCGACCTGATCGGCGACAACCTCGTGCGACCGCAGGAGCTGAATCTGCGGCGCAAAGACGGCACGCGCGTCGGGCATACCAAGATCGCAACCCTCGAGAACAACCTGTGTCGCGTGTGGTGGGTCGTGCATCGGGCGCATTTGCACGAGGGGCTCGCCGCGAAAGCGCGACAGCTGGGAACGACCATTGTCATCGACGCTCGGGTCGTGAGCGTGGACGACCGGACTGACCGAGGCACCGTGGTTGCAACCACCTCCAAGGGTGCCAGATATACCTTCGACCTGTGCATCGGCGCCGACGGGCTCAACAGCGTCGTCCGCAACACGCTCTTCCCGGGCGTGCGCCCCGAACCACCCACGACGAACTGCGCGTACCGTGCCGTGGTCCCGTACGAGCAGATCCGTCGGGATCCCGTCGCCAGGGAGCTGATTGAGAAGCCGACCATCGAGGTCTGGATGGCGCCCCACGCGTATATCATCACGTACCCGATCTGTGGAGGGAATGTCTTCAACTTGGTGCTGTCGCATCATCGGCCGGAGAAGCTGCAGGCCATGCAGCCCGATGTCCCGATTGAGGAATTACGGGGGGAATACAAGGACTTCGATCCACGGATCAAGCGGATCGTGGATATGATTCCGGAATCGGTCGGTGGTTCTTTTCACAGGAGCATTCCCCTGTATATATGGCGTCGGCTAATCTTCCGCAACAGTCTCGATGGCCACTCATGGTAACCGGACCTCTCGAATCATGGTCATCGCCGCGCAAGAACGTCGTGCTGATGGGTGACGCAGCTCATTCGATGGTCAACCACATGGCGCAAGGAGCCGCGACTGCGATGGAAGACGGCGCGTTTCTAGCGAAATGCGTGGGCGCCGTGGGGCACGGCCAGCTGAGCCTGCGCGAGGCCATCGGTCTCTACGAAGCGGAACGCATGCCCAAGGCACACATGAAGCAGCAGGTGTCGTTCATCAACGGCGCGCTGTGGCATTTGCCGGATGGCCCGCAGCAGCGGGCTCGTGATCTGGCCATGGCGCCCGGCGTGGACGGGAAGTACTTCG
Organism: Hamigera avellanea; assembly: GCA_027569715.1. Taxonomy (NCBI): domain Eukaryota; kingdom Fungi; phylum Ascomycota; class Eurotiomycetes; order Eurotiales; family Aspergillaceae; genus Hamigera; species Hamigera avellanea. The sequence continues at coordinate 10,397 of JAPDKU010000198.1, forward strand.
TCCGAAGCAGCAACCTCTACGGCGACGACCCGCGGACGGTGCTGGAGGTGTACGGGTACGATGCCGAAGCGCATGCCGATGCCGCATTGGCACGCTATCTCAATGGTGGCAAGGATGTCGCGGATCCCGAGACGAAAATCGTCCCCGAGGTGGCACACAGGTATATGGGCTGGTTCTTGGAGAGCGATTCCCTGAGGGCTGGGAAGCTTTGACGCGCTTATTTGCGGAGCGCGAAGCGCGAAGTAATAGATTTAGGTTCATTTATTTTATACTGCGTATAGATTACTAAGGAACTACGGAAGATAGCTGCTTGCACTTCTTCTATACTAAGGCTATTTATATTGCCGAGCCCGTATCGATAAATCACTTAGAGTAAACGCAGAACAGTCTTCCAAGATCGCCTTCAGTGTCCCCTTCCAGCATCCTTACCGATATGAAGTGGTCCTACGAAATAAAATCCCTACCGATGAGGCAGGGAAACTGAACCCCGGTTGAAAAGGAAGCAGCCGAGAGTCACAAAAAGGAAGTTGTGTAAACCATAGTGTCTAGAACGAAAACGCCTTCGGATGGCTTGGGTATAGATACAGATGTCACCTAACCGGCCCTCTCGGATAATTCGGCCGTGACGAGCCAAACAGCAACATTCCATGCGGATCCGCGGAGTCCGAGCACGACGAGTATATAGTATATTCCACTGCCCTGGAAAGGGGCGCAGGCTCGTTACGCGATGCTGACCTTTATGGTTGACCAACGTCCATTCTCGCGTGACGGTGGATATAACCCATCTCTCCTTTACCTCTAATACATACGACCATAGGGTGAGGAAAATAGGGCTTCCCGTCCGCTCAGCCGTACTCAAGCCAGTATTATAAACGCGGTTAAAACATACCGGAGCCCTCGAGTGCCTGCCGCTTTGTGGGTGATGGCCGCTAAATCACAGGGTGAGTGCGGGTGAGCTGGGTGATGCTGCTCACAGTTAGGGTGAGCGAGGTGATCAAGGGTGAGTGAGTGGGTGAGCGAGTGGGTGAGTTGACACTAGAAGGTCTTCTTGAAGACATAAATAGGGCCAGGGCTCTTTTATTTCCTGACCGTCAGCAACCGCTTCTTTCTTCTAGAGATATCGGAATTGGATGTCAAGCTCATCAATTTTGTATCAACCTCTCCTTCCAAGCGGTGTGAATTGCCTATCGACACGTGACTGAGAGCGAGCCAATAACAGCGTTTATTTTACGTATGACCTTCAGATCACATGACAGTATGATCTTGTCCGAAGAAAGGAAAAGACAAATCGAAGAGCTTCGCAGACTTGGTGAAGAACGAGGCTTTACTATAGCATATCAGGAGGAACAAAAAAAAAAGCCAAACGAAATATGCCGCAAGAAAAGGGCTCCGGCTACTGATGAAAAATATGATCGAGCTGTCAACAGCTGGAAGACGTAAGATATTGCTTCCCCCACGCGTGCAAACGAGGCTTACTAATCTTCTCCAGATGGATGCTCTCGAGGAATGAACCCGAAAACAGATATTTTACTAAGCAGGATCCTGATCCTCCTAATCAAATACTGAAGTTGTTCTGTGAAAGCTTCATAGTCCTTCGTGAAGGGGACTTGCCGTCTCAGGATACAGTGTGTCAGAATCTTTCCTGCTTTATCGCCGAATGGGAAAGGGAGACACAAAGAAAACTGCCAGATCATGTGAAAGACGACGTTTATAACGTGTGTTAAATCCTCTATCTAGTGTTACTTAGATGTGCTAATGGCTATTACAGTACATCAAAGTCGTACTTACCCCGAAATATAGCCTGCAAACGAAGCATCGAGACAAGTTTCCCGTGACAAGAAAAGACCTGGATATTCTCCTCAGACATCTTTTCGAGACTGATGACCACGACTACCTGCATGAGCGTGCCAGATTTCAAGACGCATTTGCCCTTAGCTTATTCTCGAATTCAGGTTCTAGAGCAGGCGCTGTTGTAGAGTCAAGTTCCTACCGCGGGACTAATGAGTGTCTCTATTATAGAGTATGTTTCTATGTTATATAATATTCTATAGAAAAGGCACTGACATTCTACCAAGCATCTCGTATTCAATTTAAGATGGGACTCGGATAGGAACATTAAATACTGGGTAACAATTGACCCAAAGTTTCTCAAAGGACATCGTTATGATGACGAAGCAAATATGTAAGTGGTATATGTTGTCCCCTATCTACGACATGTAATAACTAGAAAAGCCCAAAAAACTGGATTCCTGAGCAGGAGATCCTTGGCAGAAATTTCATACTTTATGTCATTGTCTCAGGTATCGCAGATGGGGCATTTAAGGGGATCCAGACTGTTGACGAATTACTGGATAAAACACCCCCCAAAGGGCGAGAATCTTGGACCCTCCTGTGGAGGGAGGAAGCGTT
>JAPDKU010000199.1:0-12776 GCA_027569715.1 Hamigera avellanea
ACTCACTCAGCAAATTTTGCGACCGAGAGACTAACAAAAATGGGGTGTTTTGCTTATTGGAGATGTATCATATTCTGACCTACAAAAAGGTGACTTCTTATTAATGGTTGGGCAATTATCTGGGTATCTTCTGGGTATCTTCTGGGTATCTTCTGGGTATCTTCTGGGTATCTTCTGGGTACCCATGGGTACCCATCGAACTTTGAAGGATTTTTCGAAAGAAGCTCACATCTTGTCTATTCGATTAAAGGTTCTTTATGGAATTGTAGCCTACCAAAGCTAAGAAAGTGGAATAAGATAAATATCTAGATAATTAAAGGCTTCCACGAATCACTTAATACATTTGACCTTTTGTACAGGCGTTGTGTATATGAATAGAAATAGGTGGTGCTGTAGTGGTGAAGGTGAATATCCTTTGCAGTGCATCCAATATATATTTCCTACGCTTAACTCATAGTTTTCCACAACACTACCAATTGTCCACCGCAACAAGGTTAGACTCCTATAAGCTCAACTTCATATAATATTATGGCCTTAAGTTTATCTATTTACAGCGATATTTCTCAATTTTAATAGAGGATGTGGTCGAAAAGCTTCAAGAATCAAAGTAACAACAAAAACAGTTGTAAAAAACGGTAAGTTATAAGGCTGAGGTAAGCGAATTATCCATCCTAATTGGGAAAGTTATGCACCTATGGGTATTTCCTGGGTACCCATGTGGGCGGGTTGGGTCCCTAAAAAATACCCATGGGTATTCTGGGTTTGGGTTTGGGTATCGAATCACTACCCGCGGGGCCCGTTTGTCCTGCCCTACCTACGCCCGTCACAACATGAGCTGATACTCCTAGTCTTGGAGGTCGAACAGTCGAACTATATAAGAACTTCGAGGTTTCCTCTTCCTCTGATACTCTCCTAGTCTTATAAGTTAAATTATATAAGAACTTCGGAATTTCCTTTTTCTCTCATATTTTCTTGCTATATAAAGATATAATATGGCACCTCTACAGGTCAATAAAGAAGCCCGCACGGACCAGGCGCGGGGTGGAGATCAGCGATACTTCTCCCGTACTGAGACTGGCCAAACGATTGAGACCCAATACGTGCAAATGCTCCTTCAGTTAGACTGTATATCTTGACCGTAGTATGGGGAAGAGATGTCAAAGGAAGATTGTTGGTTGGATGTAGGGCCACCACATGACGCCGACAACCCTAAGTCCTAGGAATCCATCGATACCAGGAAACCGCCGGTTCTCGGCGTGACGTGGCTCAAAGTATTCAGATCTATCAAGGTGAGGCCAATGGGGGCGAAGAGAACGTTGATGAAGCGATGAGGTGAAGGCTCTCCGTGCAGGTGTGGGGTGATCCCGAATAGGCTAGCAGGCCGAACGGCCTTGATGGCCTCAGGCATCAGTCTATGCTTCTTCTACTGCTCAGCTAGTCTTGTTTCTCGATGCAGTAATGTCTCTACAATTGAGACTGACTAATGCTGAGTGAATATCCGTCGGCGACAAGCCTTCTACGTCATTCCAATGAGGCTTAAGGTATCGCTATGGAGTGTCTTTTCGTGCAACCAAAATGGCGCGGAACAATGCGTGCTATCTGTGCAGTGTGAATCAACTTTTAAGGCTGACCGCCAAGTCAGCAGTGGGCTCACAAGCATCTACCTAGCACCATGCATGCAGGTAGGTCGATCTTGTGGACAACGCTGAAAGGTGCTTACGTCGATCCTGCTTGTCATGGATACTCGAGTAAGCCACAATGTTTATCTGCGGCGGTGGTGCCGAAAGTGAAGTCTCATTCTTCGATGCCTTCGAAGGTCGATGGGAATCCACAAGGCTAAGGCAGCAGAATAAGCACATTTGGTATGTTCTTGTGGGGTCTTCTCTGCTTTGGCTGGCAAGGTGATCAAGGAAAAGAAAGATTGTTGAAGTCAAGCTTTTGGGATTGTGACATGGCAGCCAGCTCAGCCTTGATCCGAATATATCCAACTGATGGACACTGCCTCTTTGCGAGGTGCGTTGAATCCAGATGTTCCAATTTTAGACTTGGATTCGATTTTGAGATGTCAAGGATGGAAATACTGTACGGAAACCACGGAACGGCCAGTCCCGAAAGGGAAAAAATGTCTGCCTCAGTCACCGAAGAAATGGTGCGCCACCAAAACTCAGCTCAACTCACATGCAAGTGGCGGGGATTAGTCACCCGTCCCCATGGGTTTTCCTTCCCAACCGAGGCCTTGAGGCATTTACCGACTGTTAGTGTTACGGTGTACGCTTTTCTGAGAATCCTTCATCCAGGCAGTGTTCCAAGCTTGTCTCGTTGTCCTTGTTGTGTCATCGCAATTCGATTCCTTCGACTAAAAATAACAGGAGCACTGTGCAAACGTCATGCGAGTGGCTCTTTTGCTTGGCACTCATCTCCCAACTTCCAAGGAGTCAAGTTTTCGGGCTTGGACTCTTGGAGTCTTGCGAACTGGTAAGAGACTAAGAGCTGGGCACACGCTGACGCTAGATGCACCGCCAAGTTGCCAACATCAATGCAATAAATAATATGATTATGCAGGCAACGCCGAAATGACCAATCCAACAGCTTCCAAAATTCAGAAGAGTAAGCACTTAGCACTTGGAACCAGCCTCAGCCTCATTGGCTGAAAGTCCACCGCTCCCCAAAGCTGGCCATTCACACGTCTGCAGTGTTCGTCCATCCGCGGATGTCGGTTTCCAGCTCCCACTCTCGAGGATTTGCAGGAATCATCAATGGTTCGCTATTCATAGCAGTTCTCCAGTCTGCGGGGCTGACCGAACTCCTTTGTTCCTGGTCGTCTTACCCGAACGGTACCAACAAGGAAAATAACTCCATCGAAGATTCGAAATGCTGGGAAAACACGTACCGTCGTACATTCATGCTGTCGTTCGAACGCAAGAGTACCCCTGGCAGCACCCTGCCGATTATCCCAGTAAAATCCCTCCGTGGATGACGCCGTTATTATTGCGATAGCCCGGGGGATCGCCGGGCCAACCCGTCTAGTCGGTCTCGGGCCCCATAATCGAGGAACCGGAAGGCTGAAAGTTGTCGGTGGTTCGTTGATCCCGCGGTGGACCCGGCTGTGCTGCGTTTCATTGCCCCGTTGGAGTCCTTGACCCAAGAAAACGATGACGATTGACTTTGCCGAATGACGGTTCAGGCGGGTCGCAGCACTTGCAGCAGTGCAGCGGAAAAAAAAAAAAAAAAAAAAAAAAAAAAGCAAAGCTTCAAGGCTTGATGATTTGCCACGGCAAGAAAAAATAGACCTAAGACTGCTGCGCCTTGGTCTTGGGATTCTAATTTCTGGAAAGTCGGGGGCTCCGGCCGGACATGTCACATCTGGTGACCGATCGTTGCATATAAAGGGACCGAAGGAACCCTCCTCCATTCGATCTTCAGAAGATCAGTTCACAAGTAGCATAACAGCACCACCCTCCCAAAACCCAATCAGACATTCTCATCAAACAAGTCCACCTCGACTCTCCATCCACACAACACAAACCAAAAATGAAGTTCAACGTCCTCGCCTCCCTCTTCCTCGCCACCGCCGTCGTCTCTGCCCAGGACCTCGGCGACATCAACAACATCATCTCCGACGCAGAGAGCATCGGCAACTCGATCGCGACGGGAGCCCAGGGCGTCGCTTCCGACGCCGCCTCCATCGCAACCAGCCTGGCGAACGCCGCCGAGACGGCCGGCGGCGAGGCCCTCTCATCCATCACCTCGGCCGCCGGCGCCTTGGAGACGAACGCCGGCTCCGTGTTCTCCTCGCTCACCTCCGAGGGTGGCAGCCGCGCCAGCTCCATCGCGTCCGAGGCCGAAAGCCGCTTTTCCACCTTCACCAGCGGCTGGACCACCTTGACCGGCACCAACGGCGAGCCCACTTCCACCGTCCAGACGACGGCCACCGCCAACACCGCTTCAGCCACCGAGTCTGATTCCACCGCGACCAGCACCAGCACCTCGACCCAAACAACCGGCTCTGCTGCCCAGTCTTCCTCGACTGGCGGTGCGGCCATCGCCACCGCCGGCCTGGGCGCCGCTGCCGTCGCCGGTGTCTTCGGTATGATGGTTGCCCTGTGAACGATCGATTGAGATCAGGGCCGTTACGAACATAAACATACAACATACTTGAATATGACAACGACATGTCAATAACGGGGTCGCGACACATGCACCCCGCAATGAGTTCTATATACACCTGAGTTACGACATAATTGCATGTGTTTTTACGGATATTTTCCTCTGACAGGCGTCTTTGGGAGAAAAGCATCGGGCATTTCTCATCGGTCGGGTTTCGTGTTTCAGGTTTAGCGTTATGGAGAGAACCGTGAAGATTTTCAATGTACGAAACTGCATCACCTCGCAGATCTGCATCATTTTTGCGATACAATTCTTTTTGTAGGTTTGTAGATTGTATCCGCAATATAGGACATCGCTTCCCGCTCTTGTCACCCTGGTTATGTCGAGTTCCCGGTATCACGTACATGACAAAATAGATAGATGAGCCCAAGACAAGCGTTGACATCACATCCTAGCGCTGATTAGCAACTGAGATGACTCCGAGACCAAGAGCACCGACCTATGGCTGGAACTGTTGTCTACTGACAGTGTTGGTGATAGTACCGGCCGTCGTACAAGTTCCACGGCATCCCACAGATTTCCGCTTCCTTTCTGTCCTTTCGTTTCGAGTTTTTCCCTTCTTGATTATGAGAACCCGTCTGCCAACATTCCTACACTCGTGGCAAGAGTAATTGTAGATCCTGTCTCCCATCTTGAGCTTCCTGTTATATATGAGTCAAGCAATGGACACCTTGATTATTGATCCAGCTATGGTACCTCTCTGAGCAGTCAATCATCGATATGATGTCCTGGTGCGGCAAGCCTGCTGGAATCGCCGACCAAGGCATGGCTGCGATAGGAGAGGTTGTGGCGCAGGCCGAGGCAAGAGCGAGAACTATAAATAAATCACTACCTACTATATCTTTCACCCTCCACTGTCAATCTCGCGTTTATCTCGCACCTGTCCGACAGTTGAAGAAGCTGGATGACTCTAAAGCCAGGATAGCGATAATGCGCTGGTGGGTACAATCAAGGAACCTAGGTAGCTACACCACTAGCACCCGTTGGATTGACATTCGTTATTTTACAATCCATAAAGCCGTTGATCTCAAACAATCTCCTGGTTGTCTCCTTGGAAAACGTCAAGAACATACACAAGAGATGAATGGATAATATTACACACCCTACCTCGTGTTGAACTATAGGAGAGAAAAGAAAAGTAAAATTTAAAAAAAAAAAACCAAAGGGCAAAAAGCTCACCCGAGGCCACAGCACTCCTGGCTCCCACGCCTAACCGGTGTAGCATTCCCGCGCTGCCCGTACCTGGCACCCTCAAGCCCCTTCCACAATTGGCCCTCGAGCGATCAGAAGCACACCCCCCGTGGCCTAGTTGGTAACCCAGACACTCCGTAGAGGTCAAGCGGCGGGTTCGAATCCCTCTGCGGATGGACTTTTTTTCCGGTGCAGTTCCTGCTAGGCATCAAATCACAGCTTTACAGGACATCCCCATTTGAACCAAATACGGAAATGGGTCGATGACCAATCTGAGCGCTTCGTACAACCCGACTATCCTCTGGTCGAAGACTCCATAGAGCTGGTCTACCAGCTTGGTTCTGTTCTTCGTGTCTTTCTTGCCCATGATTATCTCCGGTCTGGGAGAGGTGGTGGAGCAGGGAATGGCCAAGGTTGCGATGTTGGTTAAGAAATGCGACTGAGGCACTTGCTCGGAGGATTTATCTAGAGGTACATTGCGGAAGTAGATTCTAGTGCCTCAGACCTGTTGGCACCCAGGGGCCAGAAAGGGGAGGGATGCAATAAGCACGAAGGGGTTGATGTTATTTAACTATCTGGATTCTGGAGAGAGAAAACAGCGGTCACGGGATCTTGGATTGTTGCCGCATTGGGACTTCGTGGCTCTTTTCATCCTCGTGGGTCGTCCATCGTTGACGCTTCGAGAAACAACTCTTTGCATCAAGTTTACCATGTTTTTCCTTCTGTGTTCCTTGACTCGGGAGGAGAAACGTACCTCTCAAATTGAGTCACCTCCTTAAAGTACACGGTGCGTGTTCTAGAAGGTCGAAGGCGATCGTCGGGCTTCTTTTCCGCCGCTGTGCCACTGCAACCCGACCGGAATTCCGCATGCCTTGACTCTCTTGTCGACCCACGGCTCACCCTGATGCTCCCTTGCGTCGCCATGAGGTCCTCCGCAACACACCAAGAACCCCTTGAGATCATGCGAATCACAGTGGCAGAAGCATGTGATGGAGAACGATAAACGTTCGAAGAACTCGTATTCGAGATTGTTACAACGTGCGATAGGCAGGTAACGGGCGTTGAGGGTTGGGTTTGCTGGTTCCGACCGCAAGCGTCATCGATTGCCGTGACCCACTTGAGCTTGTTGTAGGGCCTCTTGCCTGCCAGACTCATGGCCTCGCTTTCCTTGGGATCAACTGTCTGTTCGAGCATGCTCTATAATGGAATGGATGTTCTGGCCAGGGGCTTGCAGTTGGTTGGTGACCGTGGAGCGCCGGAACCTTGGATGCAATCTCGGTGGCAGCCAATTCGGTCGCCGCTGTACCCTTCTGGATGAGCTCATGAAGATGAAAGACAAAACAGACAATGGCCACCTCGTGATGACGGGAATAATTGCTATTGAAGCTCAGAAGGTTGCTCCTGTCAGGGATCTGCCTCCTCCACTCACTCAACCCCGTGAAGAAAAACCTTCGTCCGCGAACTTTAAACCGTTTTCGTCGCTGCTTGTTTTCGTCAACCGTCTCAAAAGCTCAACGTCTGCGCTTATCTTATCGAGGCTTGCGTGTACCCAGGAACTGACTTTCTCGCTGACCTCAAGACTTGAAGCTGCAGTCGGGTACGTGCGCCCATAAATCGGCTGGACTATCTCTCATCGGTCAAAGATTCGACCGACTTGATCCCAGCACTCCCAAAAGATTGTCTAATCATCCAAAACGGTCCGATATTCATTGAAGCAAATTCCTACTTCGTTTCGAGTCTGATCTCGCATACTCTTAGATTCCGTCTCATCCTCCATGTCGGAGAAGAGCAATGGCAGCAACCAGTCACCCGACCGTAGCGGCCCCCTAGAGAAGATAGATAGTCCCGGTCGGGCACCCAGTGAAGAGACGCTTCGAGGAAATGGGAATGGCAATTCAGAGGGAAATCAACAACAGAATGGCGAAGGAAACGGTCACCGTGTCCGCTTCAAATCGAGTCGAGAGTTCCAATACCAAGAGCCGCGCAGCCCTGGCCCACAAGATGAGAAGGAAGAACGCCAGAAGGCCAGGAAAGAAGGCCAACCGCACGGCCCTCACATGCCATACTCGCACGAAACGGATGTGACCGACACTCCAATGAACGAGCGCACCCAGCAAGGCGACCAAGCGCAAGATCAAGAACAAGAGAAAGGACTGGAAAAAGTAATTTCTCCTGCCGAAGCCAAGGCGAAGTCGACCAAAGAACGACTCCTGGACGCTGGCAGCTCGTTCAAGGAGAAAACACGTCGCCTAGCCGCAAAGCTAGGACGCCCTTTGGAAGGTGGGGATGACCTCCAATCTGCTGTTTATCATCCAGACTGGGGAGGCGGTGGTCGTGTTCCCGAGTCGGACGTGACGGACAGTAAGAGCAAGACTGATGACCAGAAACGACAGCATCATCAGGAAGCGGGCGGCGAAGCGCATCGTCTAGTTCGTGAAATGAGCCAAGATCAGTCCGCCAAACGCCGAAATACCAGAGGAAAGCCGTATCCGCACGGAGACAAGGAGGATAAGGAAGGCCAGAACGAAGCGAATCTAGAATCTGGACTGCGGTACCGATCGGGTGGAGGAGGCATTCTATCTCAGCTTCTCAAACTGAACAACGCGCAAATGGGGGGGACGCAAGGCGGGGGACGCTCCGCGAGCGTCTCCTCGAGCGATTCTGGTACTGCTCCAGGCTCTGGGGCAACGACACCCTCCAGAAAGCAAAAGCCGAAATGGTATAAAAAGCCCCCAAACACATCCAATTCGACACTTGTTAGTGGGCAGAATACTCCGGTTTCAAGCGAGGAGATGACCTCAGCTCAAAAGCGGCGCGGAGGAGGCGGGAAAGGGCAAAAGAGCAAACAGAGACTGGAGGATGAGATCCGAGTCACCGTCCACATTGCGGAGATCATCGCTCGTCAGAGGTATATCATGCAGCTGTGCAAGGCCCTCATGCAATTCGGCGCACCGACACATCGACTGGAGGAGTATTGTCAGATGACCGCCAAAGTTCTGGAGGTTGACAGCCAATATCTGTATTTGCCCGGCTGTATGATCATGTCGTTCGACGACCCTTCGACGCGCACGACGGAGGTGAAATTGGTCCGTTGTGCCCAAGGAATTGATCTGGGTCGTCTGGCCGACACGCATAGCGTTTACAAAAACGTTGTCCATGACATTATCGGCGTCGAAGAAGCTGTCCAGGAGCTGAATGAGATCATGAATCGAAAGAAGAAGTTTAACAAATGGATTGTTGTCTTTACCTATGGCCTTGCAAGCGCAACCGTTGGCCCCTTTGCTTTTGACGCCCGACCAATTGATATGCCAGTTATTTTTATCAACGGGTGTCTCTTGGGCTTCATGCAACATATACTTGCCGCGAACTCGGTGCTTTATTCCAATGTGTTCGAAGTGACTGCTACGATTCTGACATCGTTCCTCGCGCGGGCGTTCGGCAGTATCCCGCGAATGGTCAACGGCCAGCGACAGTTCATCTTCTGCTTCTCCTCCATCGCACAGGCATCGATTGCACTGATTCTTCCAGGATTTCTCGTCCTTTGCAGCAGTCTCGAGCTTCAATCTCATCAGATGATCGCTGGCTCCATCCGCATAGTCTACGCCATCATCTACTCCCTGTTCCTCGGATATGGCATAACCGTGGGGATCACCATCTACGGCTTGATGGATCCTCACGCAACCTCGGAGACCTCGTGTACGCCCGCGCCCTATTTCTCAAACCCATACATCCAAAGATTTCCCTTTGTTCCCGTCATGTGCATCTGGCTGGTGATCATCAACCAGGGAAAGTGGAAACAACTGCCCGTTATGATGTTCATCGCCATGTCGGGTTGGACCACCAACTACTTCAGCACGAACCGACTGGGCTCCAACTCCCAGGTCGCCAACACAGTCGGCGCCTTTACCATTGGTGTTCTGGGGAACCTCTACAGTCGCCTGTGGCACGGCCACGCGGCTACGGCTATCTTACCGGGGATCTTCGTGCTGGTTCCATCTGGATTGGCAGCGACGGGGTCCTTGATCTCCGGTGTCGCGTCGGCGGATGAAATCCGCAAAAACATCTCGTCTCCGAGCGGTGGCGCCGGTACCAAGAAGCCTGGTGCGGGTCTGCCCGCTTCGAGCAGTTCGCTGTTCAGTTTGGCCATCGGTATGATCCAGGTGGCGATTGGCATTACCATTGGGCTGTTCCTTGCGGCTTTGGTGATTTATCCTTATGGAAAGCGACGGAGTGGACTGTTCAGTTTCTAAGCATGGAAGGGTGTCATGTGCAATTGCAGGTGTGGGATGCCTTTGCTTGACAGAGTTTTGACACCTTAGGGGTTGCTATACTCCCCTGTACAGCTGCCCGTTGAGTGGCAGGACATCCAACGATTTGCAAACTAGAATTGATTTTAGAGACGCATGCTAGAGACAAGACTCATCACGATAGAGGACCAATACTTAGTTTCAGTGGAGACTAGAAATGCAGCAGACTTGGCATCACAATGACTCTACTCTTCGATTCCCGCTACGACTCATTGTCGTGAGTCGTGACTGTAAATGAGGGGTAGAGGGGGCGTTATCGATAACCCCACATCATGGCACTGCAATGAATCAATCAAAACAAATGCCAAGATGCATTTTAATTCGTCCCAGAATCTAGGTAATCCCGATGAAGGAACTTCCAGCCGAGTATTCAACCAATGGAGTTGCAAATGTCCCTTGCAGATGCCCCAAAAAGCAGTCGACCTCTCTCCGCTTGACTCGATCGAGACAAGCTCGCAACTCTCGCGGTGCACGGCCTCGCCTGTCGAATAATAGTAATCCATTCACCGTTGGTTGACTGTGGGGCGAGACTCGAAATCCCACCAAACTAAAGTTCCTAACCTGACAATTCTCCGACTTGGGATCTCGCGGCTCGGGCAAACCCCGTGGGTTGGAGGATTGTGGGGCCTTTTTTTTGGGGTAAACAGTATTAGATGGGAAGTATTTCCAATGCAAAGGTTTGGTTTGGTCCATCTTTTATAAATTATCAGCTGAAAAATATTGCAGTTCGAAAGAACAGAAACATCACTTTTGCTTGCACAACTCCTTCCTGCCTGTCACCCAACCCGACCATCGAAAAAACTAAAACCTTGCACATAGATTCAACATGAAGATCCCAACGACGAAACCCACCATCCTCTTCATCCCCGGAGCGTGGCACACCCCCGAAGCATTCGACACCGTCCGCGACCTCCTCCACCAACGCGGCTTCGAGACCGACTCCGTCGCGTTGCCGTCCATCGGCGCCGAACCGCCCACCAAGACCCTCAGCGACGACGTCGCCGCCGTGGCCGCCGCATTGCGCAAGCTCGTCGTCGAGGACGAAAAGCAGGTCGTCCTCGTCGCCCATTCGTACGGTGGCCTCGTGGGCTCCGGCGCCGTGGAGGGCCTGGGATATGCCGCGCGCGCCCGCACCCGCACCTGCGGCGAACGTGGCGGCGTGATCATGCTGGTTTACATGGCGGCGTTCGTCATGCCCAAGGGGAAGAGCCTGTGGGACATGTTGGGCGGGAAGTGGCAGCCTTGGATGAAGTTTGAGGTAGGCCTAACGTCAAACATTCCTCAATGAAACTTTCAAGTCCGGTGTGCCGCTCACTAATACGATGACCATGGAATAGGGCGACTACTCCTACCCGTCAGACGAAGCCCGCGTCTTCTACAACGACCTTGCCCCCGCGGAGCAGAAGAAATGGATCGCCAAGCTCAAGCACAGCTCGGCGGCGTGTTTCTCGGCGCCGTGCACGCACGAGCCGTGGCACGATATGCCGTGCATGTATCTGTTCTGCGAGAAGGATGCAGGGCTGCCGATCGTCGCGCAGGAGGCGTTCGCCGGCATGCTGGGCGAGTATACGAGTTTCCGGTGCGACGGGTCGCATTCGCCGTTTTTGAGCATGCCGGAGAAGGTGGTGGAGGCGGTGGAGTTGGCTGTGGCAGATGGGAGGGAGAAGAGTGGGGTCGTGTCGGCGTAGGCGGTTGGTATCTTCGTTTCAGTGTATATATGGGATGGTTCAGAATGGGCTGTCTTTTATAGTTATTGTGTTTATCTATCTGAGATACGGCGAGAATTCAGGTTTGGGGCAGGGATGTATACCTTTCTTTCGGAACACGATGGTTTCCTTTCGAATCATATTGAAATTGATTTCCTCGGTTACGACTCTCATCCTGCTCCAATGGAGGAGAGTAGGGAACGTTAATATACCTTTGCGTTGGTAACTTGGTATATAGCGGCGTTGTGATAGTGAAAGCACCTGGGCAAGCGCTCACCAGGAAAAAAAAAAGAAAAATAAGGTTAAGACACATTTGCCTGGACTCAAGGCAGCAATATTCTGGACTTTGCGAGTCTCATATGTATGCACCCGCAGTCTATGGAGTGGTCGTTGCTTGAAACTGCCTCCGATCATTACGGCGATGCACCTAAAAATATGCCTCAAAATCCATGGAACGGACTGTTTTAGATCCTGCGAAGGTCCCCTTGGCCCGTCATGATCTCCATTTTAGGGTGGATTGACAGGGGTCAAAACGGCAGGCAAATCAGATGCCTGGTACAAATGCGAAGCTTTTGCTAGAGCGGACGAGAAAAGCTTGGCGTTGCCTTTGTCTCGTATTACCAGGTTCCGTACTTTGACCCAAAACACGTGGTTGCGACCGAGCGAATCGAGGCTGTGGAGCTTCTTCTTTCTTACATTCATTTCATTTGGACACCTTGGACCACATTGGTAGGTGAGAGTGGTTGGCTCGAGACAAAACATGCAGAGGCACCCGTTGTTCAGTCCCCGAGAACAGGCCCCTGTGGCTGTCCTGCGTCTGGCACTAATATAAGCCGTTTGTTGGGGAAGATCGCCTAGAGGCAACCGGCCGTTGACTGACGGCCGAGAGCCCGCCGTGATGAGAAAGAGACTATCTGCAATTGACTCCCCTCAGCTCGCCCGAGGTCTTACCCTTCCTGTCTCCTTCCCGTCTCCTTCTTCCTCCTCCTCCTCTTCTTCTTCCACTGCTTCCTCCTATTTTTATCCCACTACGTTCCTTCGTTCAGTTTGCCTGAGCTAATTGTTGTGCTTGATGGTTGGAGTCGACTTCTGTTGTTGTTTCCTATCTCATCTTCTCTCGTTTGTTCACTTCAGCTTCATTCTTTCAATAACGTAATCCACAACCGAGCGAGCCACCCAACCGAGCGAGCCACCTGAACATGATTTTTGCCGTGGTCAAAAGCCATGAGATATCTTTACTACGGAATCAAACCAAAGCAAAAATTATTTGAATATTTAAATTATCTAGGTCTACTAGGACAGCTTGTTCTAATATGACCAACTTGATGGCAATTACTACATCGTGGTGGCGCACGCTTTTTAGGAACTCTTACTGGTTCCATCGCCTGTATAGCTTCTTGGGCAA
>JAPDKU010000200.1:0-11674 GCA_027569715.1 Hamigera avellanea
CCTGACAGGTTCGACTCTAAGAATCCTGGAGTCGGATCGCGACTCCAAGATCTTAGAACCTGAACCTGAGTCTTGGCGGTTCCGAGTCGAATCGAACCTGACGAGTCGCGACTCCTTACGAGGTCTAGTGGTTAGTGCTTGGAAGTAGGGAACTGGGCTGAGAAGAACTTGATATATCAAAATCCAAGCGGATGATCTGCACTATCTAACATAATGATTGGGTACTACTGGCTATGGCCCATGGGCTGCCCATAATTTGATCATCCAAAATATCTATGTTCCCGCTCTTCCTGGTACTCTCGTGTGAATCCACGTGACGCGGCACGTGCAATGCGCTCTTCAAGAGCTTTTTGAATCTTCAACTCGGTAGACATCATGCTGGCGGGATCCGTAGAGCATTGTTGAAGCAAATGAAGATGGCCCTGGTGTGTAAATTTATCTTCCTAAGTGGAGGGTGGATCGCCTCCTCTCACCCCGTCCTCACCTCCATCACCCCGGTTCTCAGACTTCTCACCCATATCACCCACACTCACCCTAGGACCCATTGCATCGCTGTTTTAGGACCGCAGCGGTATCGAGGGCTTTTTGAGAATTGGCCTTGCACAATAGGCGGCTTAAGTACGGCTGAGCGGACGGGAAGCCCTGTTCTCCACACCCTATGGTCGTATGTACTTGATCATCAATGCTGAAGATTTCTATGCATTGTGAATTATATTGCAGGCCCCACATGGCAAAGTATTGCTCTTGGAAGAGCGTCGGTAGGCTGCGGCAAATCCGCTCCGTTGGATGTCAAAACCATATCCGCATCCGCAGTTGGATATCAAAAATTTATCCGCATCCCATCCGCAATATCCAAAATCTATCAGCACTAGCATAAGATTCGCTAATTTTACCTACTATAGTGAGTCATGTGATATTTATTCAGCTTATTAATTATGTAAAACGTACGACGAGGAAGCATGTCCGGAAAAGGTTTTCTATGATCATAGTATCCTCAGAGTACGGTACCAAAATGTCGTTATAGAAGAATATTCGATAAGGGAAGAGTTTCCTGGGATATCTATTGATTTGAGAGCACGCGGGTTTCATGAAGAAAATCTCAAGTGCGGACTAATACCAGAAACCTCATCTCATGACAGGAATTGTCTCGTGTAGGCCGCCTTGAGATATTGTAGTCAAGAGTGGTGATATGAAACGAGACTCCTATGACTAAGCTCTTCAGAGACCTGAGCCTCCAAGACCTTAGTCATAAGACGGTCCTCTTGAGAAGGTTCTATTCTTGAGAATCGCGTCTCATCTCAGCGCACCTACCAAGACGACCATCTTGTGTCAGTATTATTCTTGGGATTTGAAAATTCTCAAGAGAATGCTATCAGCTATCAGACAATCCTACCTCCTAAGGAACCCCTCACATATGACTGGGCGACGAGCAGAAACTTTAAAGATAATCAGTACCAGATATCTTAGGAATCTAATAGAGGGAAATAACTGTCAATAGGAGGAAGAAATTACCTGTTACAAGAAGGGCACCGATTTGCTGCTTCATTTCAGCAGATAATTCTTGATTCCAGTCAACTTCTCCACCGTAGATAGCGATCAAATCGTGATGACCGACTAGCCGGGGCCCATCAGTCGACGGGGACTCCAGCTGATCATAAATAGTCACTTTGAGCATCTGAGGTAGATATTAGCACAGCATTCAATTTAGTATTCGTCTAGGCCAGGATGCTGCGGTACTCACATATCCATTATCTTGCTTAACAAGTGTCTGCAACCATTCATGTGCACCCTCCCAATCTCCCGATTGCTCCAACTGCCACACTAATGAGACCTTCTGCGTTCGCACCAGACCTTTGCGGCGCCTGTCGAGAAGTTCCTTGATATAAGGTAGCTGAGCGGCAATTCCAATTCCTGTGGCCACCATAAAAATATGCCCATAGTCTCCAATCTCTCCGGAGAATCCAAAGCTATTGACTGACGAAGGGCCGAATGGACCATCTCTCAAGGAAGGTCTCAGTCAAAGCCGCCCTTCAAAGGACGGAAGAGAGGCGCTAGCCAGCTATAGGTAGGAATAGAGGATGGAACTGGAGTTTAATGAATCGTAGCCAACAACGAGTCCCGAAGCAAAAAGGATAGCTGTAATTTTTGGTGTAATAAAATGACGCGATATTTGCGGGAGTTTTCTCCTCAGGCCCCTTGGGCAAGGTAGTCACCTGACTTGGTGACCCGGAACTGAAAGTTCCGACCGCCGCCCAACGGCCTGAGGCACTGAGGTAAGCTCATACACGAACTCCTACTGGTCACGTGCGTAAGTCACGTGCTACGCTTATCTAATACAGCTGCCGCTGCGCCGAACGTCTACGTACATGAGTTCTCAACAAGAAAGGTTAATATTAGGATATACTAATTATTCAGACCGATAATCTTCTTTAGATATCAGGGGAGTGTATGCAGCGGCTTGCAAGTTATGCAATACAGAAGTGCGGAAGAAGTCCATCATTTGGAGCGCAGATAGCTTCCTCAGAAGGGTACAATATTCTTAAGTGATTGCCTATCTTGAATAATTCCCTCATAATTTGAAGTAATTAAGCTTCAATATTGATGTTTTCTATATAGTGACGTCACGTCTTACCGTTCTTAGGTACTATTTTTGCAGCGAATCCTGAAGGAGCAGGCCGCGCGATCACGCGGCCTAGCGACCTATTCCTGGTTCTCGTGGAACTTGCCTCCTATTAGTGAAGCCTAAGGTTTAACAGCACATATTTATTAAAGTTAGCGCTAATTTCATTCCCTTAATAAAAAATCCATGTTTCGCAGGAATACAGTGCTTCCCGAAACTGGTGCAACCAACTACACTCTTCGATTGACTTTCCTGCCCCTGACGCCAAGACACACTAGTCTATATTCGGAGTTCTTCCGGAGTCCCCCTGTAAGTTGCGAGTGTGTCGCTTCGTACGTAGATTACATCGTAATATAAGGCATGTATGCGCTTGTAAATTCAATACATCCAACACCTCCATACCCCTCCTCCAAAACAGCTTTCCTCCGGAGGCACACTTAACAATCAATCACGAGTGGTCCAACCAAAGATGGCTCCAAACCTAGCTCCTTCCAAGCATGAGCTTATCTATGACATGATCCATAGGCACAGGCCGCTGGTTGCAACAAGAGCACCATCTCGAGAATCTCTTCCAATATAAGAATGTTTGGCGGCGTCAAAGCACCGCCAATAAAAGGCAGACGACCTCGTAGTATCACTCCAGTCATACTCGAGGCTTTGTACGACCATCTGATTGAAAAGCCTGCCTTGTATTTGGACGAGATGGCCATCTTTCTGTGGGACGAATTCGCTCTTCGAGCAACGAAATCGAGCATCAGTCGCGCCCTTAACTCCAAAGGCTGGTCCAAAAAAACTGCCCGGGTCAAGGCCCGAGAACGCAACCTTAACCTTCGGGACGAATATCATCATTTTATCTCAGACTTCAAGTCTTCCCACCTTGTCTATGTGGATGAATCTGGATGTGATAAAAGGATAGGCTTCCGGCGCACGGGTTGGTCCCCACTTGGTACCACACCGGTTCAAGTGTCCAAATTTCATCGTGACCAACGTTATCACATACTCCCTGCATATGCGCATGACGGTATTGTTTTGTCTCGAGTGTTCCAGGGTTCAACTGACGCGTCCGTCTTTGAGGATTTTATTGAGCAGCTTCTCCAGCATTGTAGGAAATGGCCCGAGCCGAAGTCCGTGCTGGTCATGGACAACGCATCCTTTCATCACTCGGGTCGAATTGAACAGATGTCCTCGGAAGCTGGCGTAGAGCTGGTGTATTTGCCTCCATATTCTCCAGACTTGAATCCTATTGAGGAGTTCTTTGCTGAGCTCAAGGCGTTTATCCGGCGTAATTGGCAGACTTACGAAGAAAACCCGGACCAAGGATTCGATAATTTCCTCGAATGGTGTGTTGACGTCGTTGGTGCGAGGGAGAAAAGCGCAGAGGGACACTTTCGGCACGCTGGCCTAGCGGTAGAGAGGTAGCGCAGCTACTGCTGCAAAGTTCAGAACCGGCTGACTGGAACGGATTCCGTTATGGGTATTATTGCCGAGCCAGGGAGATAAACGGTTTTTATCGCGAGATATGTCATGAACTGCCCCCTTAGCTTTCCTCTCCATTCCTTCTCTCTCCAGCTTCGTATCCTCGTTGAATGCACAGGGTTTCTTATCATTTTCTTCTGGATTGTAACATAGACGACTTATTTTACGACTACTACGGTCATGGACCTTTGAATAAGATGTTTCACACAAACCCGCTGACCATACTGTAATACCTCTGTAGTCCTCGTCTCTCCGTTCCGGTCCACGGCAGCAAACAGAAATCCTCACATCTACCCCAAACGTCTTCCATTTGACCAAGACTATTTCAAACGAAGGGCCCGCTCATGGGCCTTGTTCGCGTACTTTCTGGAGCGGAACGTTTCTTTATGGTCGTGGCCTAGCACTTTCTCGCGCCCCTGAACAGCTTGTCCGAATATGGGTTCTGCCTCTTTGTACCGATTCTGACGATAAAGTGAGACACCAAGCCAATGTATAGAAAACAGTGTGTCTTCATGGTCATGGCCTAGCACCTTCTCTCGAGCTCTGAGAGTTTGTCGAAAGATGAGGATTGCGTCTTTGTACCGATTCGGGCGACAAAGTGAGACACCAAGCCAATGTTTAGAAGATAGTGTGTCTTCGTGCTTATAGCCTAGCACCTTCTCACGGCCCTGAAGAGTTCGTCGGAACATGGCCTCTGCCTCTTGGTACCGATCCTGGTCACAAAGTGAACGACCCAGCCAGTGCGCAGCATCGAGTGTGTCTTCATGGTCATGGCCTAGGACCTTCTCCCGCACCTGGAGAACTCGTCGGAACATATCCTCTGCCTCTTTATGCCGGTCCTGGCGAAGGAGAGAGCGACCAAGCCAGTATGCAGATACGACTGTGCCTTCGTGGTCATGGCCTAGCACCTTCTCACGGCCCTGAAGAGTTCGTCGGAACATGGCCTCTGCCTCTTGGTACCGATCCTGGTCACAAAGTGAACGACCCAGCCAGTGCGCAGCATCGAGTGTGTCTTCATGGCCATCGCCTAGTTCTCTCTCCCGCACCTGGAGAGTGCGCCGGAATACATCCTCTGCCTCTTTATGCCGGTCCTGGCGATAAAGAGAGCCACCCAGCCAGAATGTAGCATCAAATGTGACTCCTGCATAGCCATGGACATGGGCCTCTTCTATCTCGTGCAACCGTCGAAATATATTTTCTGCCTCTTTATACCGTTCCTGGTGATAGAGAGAGCGACCAAGCCCGTCTTCAAAATCTTCTATGCCTTCACGTATGCCATGCATCTCTGGACCCTGAAGAGCTCTTCGGAACATAGTCTCTGCCTCTTTATACCGAGCCTGATCAAATAGTGAAAGACCAAGCCAATATGCAGATACACGTGCGCTTTTATGGTCATGGCCTAGCACCTCCTCTTGCTCCAGAAGAGTATATCGGAGAATATCCTCTGCTTCTCTGTACCGTTTCTTCGCATAGAGCAAGTAACCATGCTCGAACTGATTCTCTAACTGGTGCTCGAGTTCCCAGTTTTGTTGTGTGGTCGTGGCCTTCTCTTGGGCTGTGTTCACCAGTTCTGGTGTGGAAGTTGGACTAGATATGTCATAAGTGACAGCCTCCGGTGCTTCTGAGGAAGGTTTTGAAGTTTTGATCAGAACAATTGGAACCACCAAGAGAAGCTCCTTCGCATAGGCCGCCGCCACCGCGGCCGCATATCCTTGCCATTCCTTATTCTTGTGCGAATCGGCGTAGTCACAGATGCCCCGAATGACCAGACATGGAAAATCATTCACAAGTCCCGCTGCTTCCATTTCCACACAATATATCCCCAAGTCCCGAGCCAGCAGATCTCGCTGCTTGCCATCTTTCACCACTTGGTTGGCAGATCCAATGGGTCCATAATGGACGACTGGTTCTAGATGCTCTCGTGCGGGTCGTGGAAAAATTTTAGATCGATCGCAGTTGATACAAGTATCCGATTCGACATGATCATATTCTGCTTGGAATAGACAATCCTCTTGCGTTGGTCGTGCGAACTGTCTGGCCTTGTGTGGCTTTATTTTGGTTTGAATGTTGGAAAGAAATTCGATGACCCGACTATCTTCCGTGAAGTGGTGTGCTTGGAGGGTCGTGAGAGCGGTTAAGAGGACTTTCGGAGGTCGGTTGAGCATCCCCGTTCGCCTGAATTGGCCACCGCTCAAGGCTTTCCCAAGATCGTACTGGATCACCCCTCCAAATGTGTCCGATGGCTGACTCACTACGATATCCCCAAGTCGAATATCCCTATTGCTGCTTGGCACACCTCCACCGATACCCACCATTAAACCGATACGAACGGCGTGAAAACTGGACTGAAGCTGCATCGCAACCGTTGCTGCCGAGACAATGCCATATGCGCCTATCGGTAAACTTGCAATAACGACATTATGCTCCCCGATGCGTCCAAGGACGTAAGTATTATGATCCATCGGTAAGCGGGGTAAGGGGGGGTGTATTTCGTCCAACATGAGCTTTGCAGCTGCCGTCTCCACAGGCAAGGCGCATATCCAGCCGACCGTGTAGGCATCATGATTAAGGGGAGGCCTGGCTTCCATAATAGATGATGTAACTGCCGGATAGTTGCCTTGAAATGTTTAGCCCGTTATTTTGTGGGGAACATAGAAGTAACGAAGATACAGTGAAGCGGAGCTTGTGGAAAGCGGCAGTTTGTCAGGAGAAGGCGGAGTTGAGCTGAGGCTGCGCACAGACCGCCAGGCTCCCAGTCTAGAATCCAACTGTCACCAACTGTCATACTTGTATCGTGACATAGAAGACCCAATAAGGCCCATAACTTATGTCTACTACGCCGCGGTGTGATATCTTACTGACCTCGACTTATCAAAATGAAGCGAGAACGGATCGTAATCAAGCCGGCCCGGTCCGCTGTTCGCGTCTACTGAGCCGCTTAAAAAGTAGCAGCTTGGATGTGCACTAAGTTAGCTGACTCTAGAACGATACCGTACTGCATAGTGCGTGTTACGTGGCGTGACATCCTGTCTTGCCCTCGCAGCGTGTGCGGTGCACAAGCAACAGTCATCACCCACGTGCTGGTGGACTGCATATGGGGAAGATTCAGGGGAAATGGCAGCCTGGAACTGATGGAAACGTGGAAAAGCAGGCAGAATTCGATGTATCATTACTGTACTCTTACACTACACCTTGGGCTGCGGTTTTATTATTAACATAATTCTGCCTAGTTAACTAGTGGCTATCGACATTATGGCTGCCGAAAGAAATTACAGTTCATTCCGAACCCAGCAAAGGGTTAAGTGCAGCATGCCAGTGTAGGCTGTTCTCTAATCACAGTACATAAAATATCTGACTAAATGAGCATTTCGCTGCAAGCCACCTCTTTGCGTCGTTTCACCCAAAGGCTGATGTCACGAACGAATCGCCGGGCGGCACCTACTTTCACGCCGTGCTTGACAAAGAAACCTGGGTCTTGATCTTCATAAATCTGCATGAGGCCGAGACAATTTTTGAGGGTCACATCGCGTGCTTTGCTAATGTTATCCCTGAAAGTCTCGTTGCTTACTCGTGATTGCTGCCATTCGGTATATTCCTCCACGGCGACATCAAGCAGGCCGTCAACCATGATTGATTCAGTACAGCCGGGCTTTGTGGGCATCGCGTCATTAGCAGGAGCATGTATCGATTGTTGGGATGATCCTGCCGGGAGGACATTGATATTCATTGGAGGACACATTGAACCCATTGAAGAGTTATCAGTAGCTTTCTTTTTCTTGTCCAGTCGCTGATCCTCCTCGGCATAGAGCTGCTCGCGAACACTGTCGGGAACGTCTTCGTGAGTCTCGAGAACTCCACCTTACTCCACGTATTTGACGAGGGTCTTCAGATGGTGGGTCTTCAATCTATGGTGCCTCTTCCCTTCTGGATCTTGCCAGCAATATTGTCCTTCGTGGCGACATGGAGGCCCGGGACATCGCATGACACGATACACATCGCGCCAGACGGAATGTTGGCCGGTGACCTGCTCGGCGTCAATCTGAGCGTCTCGGTCAGCGAGCATCCGTGTGGTCACCGATGACTTTCCTCTCTTGTCCGTTCTAGAAGGACGAGGCCTACTGTCCTCTATGTAGTTGATCGATATCTGAAGCCGGATCTTCTTGCCACGACGGAATAGATGGGCCCACGCTAGTAGCTGTTTCTCCACCGCTGTCCAATCAACACTAGTACCTTCAAAGTGTTTGTCAATGCCCCGTTGGGAGTTCACCGATAACACCATGTCAGTATCATCTAGTCTCACCCGTCGGTCACGGGGTGTCTTCCGTCGTAGAATATTACTAGCGTCCTCTTTCATCTGTTCCCGGTAGGATCTAGGCGGTTGAGTCAGGTCTTGTTTTGTATCCTTGACCACAACTCGATTGTTTAATTTAACCCTCCACTCGATCTGGTAGTGGATACAGTCCGGAGATTGTTCGTCCCATGCATTTCAACCACGGGGTCAAAAGTCTGCTGGTCGGATGGATGTTGATGCAAGGAAGGTGAACAATCACCAACTATGTCCTCGGGATCGGGTGAAGCGCAGATTACTGATGGCGTCCATTCGCGGTCTGGGTAACCAGGGGTGGGGGCATATGAGGGAGTCCGTTCCCATAGATCAGGCAGTTCAGGTCGGTAAGTATCATCATGACTGAAAGGAGTGTAAGTCATCCCCCCAAGGCAGAAGATGCCACTGAGGAGTCTATTTAACTCCTTCCTAGTCTTGGAGGTCGAACTATATAAGAACTTCGAAGTTTCCTCTTCCTCTGATACTCTCCTAGCCTTATAAGTTAAATTATATAACAACTTTGGAATTTCCTTTTTTCTCTCATATTTTCTTGCTATATAAAGATATAATATGGCACCTCTACAGGTCAATAAAGAAGCCCGCTCGGACCAGGCGCTGGGTGGAGATCAGCGATACTTCTCCCGTACTGAGACTGGCCTAACGATTCAGACCCAATACGTGCAAATGCTCCTTCAGTTAGACTGTATGCCTTGGTGGCATAATTTCTTATCTAGCTTAGCAGGTTGGGTTCTCCTAGCTGGCTATCTAGTTGTCCCTGGCACCTTTACGTCCCTCCAGAAATCCGATTCTCTAAAGGATGGCATGGGTGTAAATATTGCTGAGAAAGCTATTATCAGTACAGTGCAAAATCCTCCGCTGATCGCGATTGCATGCTCCTTATTATGCCTTGGCGCAGGAATCATGGCCTGGCTCTTCTGGAAGTGGAAGGACAATTATATTTGGCTCATCAACCGGTTATTCTTGTAAGTATATTATAGGATATTAGAATCATAAGCTTATATATCAATAGACCAACTCTCCTTAATGCTACGGCTGGACTTCTGACGACCCTGATCAATATTTATACAGCAAGAGAGGGTGATTGGTCTATTATGGCGCTTCTAACTGTGATTATTACCGGGTTATCTGCAGTCACTTCCTTGGGGCTGACCATCATCTATAATTTCTGGAAGTTACAGTTAGTGAGGCAAGAACATGAACGGGAAATAAGGGCAGGGATATATAAAGTGCATTAAAGTGTGATTTGAAAGCTAGGAAGCAGGAATTGCCGCAATCCTGAAAGAAAAACGATGAAAAAATGGAAGGAGGAAGAGCGAGCTGGGATGGCAGATAGAGGACACCTACTGTTGGAGCCTGCTAGTCTGCAGCACTTTCCATATTACTGGGCCTCCTGCCTGCAGGGCATGTTTGTTGTTTGTCATTTATTTTATCATTTACTTGATACACATCTCTGAAACAGAAGTGTATCTCGCTTGCGGTTTCTTTATAGGGGATTAGCATATATGCTTCGCCCATCCCCAGCAGGGGATAGATAGATAGCGTTCTTCATAGAGTCACTTCATGTTCTTTGCGTCTTCTTTTCTCTTCCTAGGCTCCCAGCCATAGGTTCCATCACCTACCAAGCCTAATCAGGCCTAGCACTGATATTATAGGAATCACTTTTCTTAACTATTTTCAATGGATCGAAAATGAAGCTTCTCCATTAGGAAAACTCACTCCAACCGAAGTAGTCAGTCCACGCTCAAGCTATCCTCCATCAGGAATGGTTATTCCAGACGGAAGTTATCCTCCACCAGGAATGGTTATTCCAGGCGGAAGCTATCCTTCACTAGGAAAGCTCACTCCAACCGGAGTAGTCAGTCCACGCGCAAGCTATCCTCCATCAGGAATGGTTATTCCAGGCGGAGCGGTTATTCCAGGCGCAGCTATCCTCCATAAGGAATGGTTATTCCAGACGGAAGTTTTCCTCCACCAGGAATGGCTGTTCCAGGCGCAAGCTATCCTCCACTAGGAATGGCTATACTAAGTGGAAGCTATCCTCCAGCCAGAGCGCTCTTTGACTCTTTCTAGGCCAGCTAAGGTCTCGTCCCTCTTGCTTTTCTATAATAAAGCTTAGCAATGCCTAAAAGGGCAAGGATAGTAGAATGGATGATAGATTATAGATTGATAGATTAAGAAACTAGCTAAGGCGAAGGCTAGCCCATCAGGCAGCATCTCCTGCTCGTTTTTTCGGACGGGGATGATTATCATCATCCAACATAGCTCGCCTTTTCCCCGTGGTAGCATCGTATTTTAAGATATAGTCCTCCAACTCTGGCAAAGAGATACCTTCACTGTTGTCCATGGCTCCAGGTTTGGACCTTGAACCTACCAAGAGAAGCCGTGATTTACATACTTCATCGACTAGACGGTCTAGCCTCAGTGACTTTACTTCATTATCTTAAATAATTAAGAAGTAGTGATCACCTTTGGCTAGGTCATTCAGTGTATCCTGCATCTCTCTTTTTGCATCGACATAGAACTTATAATACTCCCTCGAGTCAAATAGAAAGAAGACGATGAGTTGCGTAACATCAGATTGAAACTATGCTGGTAGAATCTGGCTCGCACTGCTATAAATAGAGATCGGGGTCCTCTAGGAAACAGGAGCTTTGCAGTTCTCATTTTCAAAGCCTGCAGCTAGCGGAACTGATCGTTGAACACCGTCCATTCCATGACCTGGTGACCCTGGAGGATGCATCTCGAGGCTGACAGGACTGCTCAATTCATTGTTATCAGGCTGCTGCCCCTCGGTCTGAAGCTGTTGTGCGACTCGGGACGACGGTGAAGGACTTTGGACATTTTGGGCCTGCTCCGCAGGAGGACCTGATAAGTCTCCAAAATGTAGGAAATCAAGGAGAGGCTGCCGACCGAAAAATGTAAAGAAGATGTCTCGTATCACCGCGAAGGAGGTAGGGTAATCTCTGGGCTCCTGTTCGGGACAATAAATATACAATGAAGAGGGAATTGTAGCTGTGTATGGAGGCTCGACAGCGCATCTACTTCGGACAGTACCAGCCGCTGCGATCACTTTGGGCACGTATGAGCTGGTTCTGAAAATAGTATACTTTCGGGAGCCCATACCTTCCATCAATAAATACCGTGCCTCCAGCAGGCTGATTATGGCCACCAGCGTTAATCTGATACGGGACCACCTTTGGCCGCGGGTTATCTTCCAGGTTTTCCAGAAGAAT
>JAPDKU010000201.1:0-11392 GCA_027569715.1 Hamigera avellanea
AACATGATCAGTCTGTTCAAGTGCCCAGAATGCTGCAAGGCCTGAGACTCCACTTCCGATAATCGCGATGTTCAAAGGCATGATGACTTCGAGATAAATATAGTCAAGTAGTTAAGTTGTGTAGAAAGCTTGCCACTTCAATAAAATTATAATAAGATAGGCTTGACGCTCCTTAAAAGCTTTTTCTGTAGACAGCTTCTGGTTAATAGTTGCTATCACTCGTAATAATTTACGGACTGCGACTTTGATTATGTTTCTGATTACGCTTCTTGATTATATTCCTTGATTACACTTCTTGATTATGTTTCTTGATTATGCTTTGGATTACCTATATTCATTTGATTATACTTCTTGGTTATACTTCTTGATTATACTTCTTAATTATACTTCTTGATTACGCTTCTTGATTACACTTCTTGATTACACTTCTTGATTACGCTTCTTGATTACGCTTCTTGATTACGCTTCTTGATTACGCTTCTTGATTACGCTTCTTGATTACGCTTCTTGATTACGCTTCTTGATTACGCTTCTTGATTACGCTTCTTGATTACGCTTCTTGAACACTTGTGAGATATTGGGTCATGTACTCCGTACTGTTAAACTAAAAGAGACGCCATGACTCCCAGTAGTTCTCATGTTTGACATGTACAGGTACCAAAAGTAAGCCTGATGTAGATGTTGTCACCATTTCTTGGCTACATGTTGCCCATTTTGTACCTAGTAGAACTTTTTATACCTCCACACGGGTAATTCCATTATCTCTCAGAATTTTCAAATTTAGCTTTATTAATATAAAGTAATTGTTTATAAAACACTACTTTGCTACTGCTCTCGAGCGTCTGACTACTGACTATAAAGCTCCCATCACGTATAGTATTCGTCTCAGCTGCAACATACGAAACAACAAATGAATGGCTTGATAATAGACATAAATAGAGCTCGGGAGTAATGTAGACTCCGCCTCCTTCTTCCACTTAAACGAATAAGACGTAACCAGTAAAAGTAAAATGTCATCAGGTACTGGTTATCAGTGGTGCAGAGTCGTAGGAAAGGGTGGTGGGCGAATATTCAGAGCTCTCCTTATACATTCCTTCTTGATCCAGTGCTGCCATTGCAAGATCAGTCAATGTAGGACGTGGAAGGTGTGTCCTGGAAGAATCGTGTTTTATCGACTCAGAAGTATAGGTGGGAGCAATTGCTGTACCTCCACTGATCAGCTCTTTCTCTATTTCGAGCTGTCTGATCCGTGTCTGGAGGGTCTGTATAATCTGCGAGAGGGTTAGCCAATCTGCTTTATTTTATAGAATTGATGGAACTCACAAATTGTTGTCTCTCTAGCTCTGACTGTAGACCTGCCACCTTGGCTTGAACTTCATGCTTACTCGCTGTCAGACGGTAAACTTCATTCTTGAGTGAGTCAACCCAAGCCCCTGTATTACTGAGCTGCTGGAGTAGGTTGTTATTGTATTCTTGGAATTTTCGGTTGACCTGACTGTAGAGCTCTGTCCTTTGATGCTCATAGAGATATGCGTTATTCCAGGCAACGGCCTGTTCCTTGGCTAGAACGAATGAGTCTTGACACTGGGAGAGCGCAGCATGAAGGTCGACAACGTTCCGGTCCAGGGATTTCAAATGCAACTGTGCGTTCACAACTGAATCCGATATAGCTGGCAGCCTCTCGGGACGGTCACCCGAGGTAGAAGGCGGTGATTCCTGGGTAGCTATGGTATAGAGGATGCTGAGTTGATATGAGTGATGTCTATCGTGAGCCAGGCGAGATGGAGGCGAATTTAATATCTATAGAGGACTGACTGTAAACTTTCACCAACCAGACCATGGGCATATGCAACAAAATTAAAATAGCGACTTTGTTCCATGATCTGTCTTCAAAGGCCTCCAGAATACAAGTTACCTTGCACCCATTTCTTCTGTGAGGCATGTATTCAGATCCACTCAGAAAGCAGTCAAGACGATCCCTGGCTGTTCAACTTGAGCAAATGTCCGCTCTGTGGTTTGATCTTTGAACAGCAGGTTGCTATTAAAATGCATAATCCAGCCCGAGAACTGCGAGTTCTAAGTATTGATGGTGGTAGATGTAAGGGTATTATTCCTTTGAAGTTCTTACAGGCTTTAGAAGATCAAATCAGCCTACCACTACCTGTACAGGAGCATTTTGACGTGTTTTTCGGGACCAGCTCAGGTGGGTAAGTCTTGGGTTGTTGGGTTCGAAAGCTGACAAGGAAGGTCTAGGGCCCTTATTATTATGGCACTCTGTTTAAAAGGACTTTCAGTGGATGATGCCACAAGGGTCTTCGAAAGCCTAGCAAGAAAGGCATTTGTTCCCCGCAAGAGTATCTTTTTCCCATTCATGTCCTCTATACATGGACTGCTAGTTTCTCTCTTGGCAGACAGCTATTACGACCCAGAAAACATGGAGTCAGCACTCCAGCAGACGTTTGGTGCGGACGAGACAATATTCGGTTCATTACACGCCATAGGTATGGGTGCCAAACTGGCTGTGCCAGTTACCACTGTCCCAGATTGCACTCCGTGTATCTTTACCAGCTATCGGGGGAGAGGCACCCGACCTCATGACTGTGGTATGGAAGTTTCATAACTCTCCAGTTGAGGCTTTACTGATGGACAGGTTACCGTATACTTGAATCGCCGGACTGGAAGCATGAGCCGCCTGTCCGGAAGATGTAGGCCTACATTTCCCCGTACTACTGAACCCTACTGACAGAAACAAATCAGAGCAAGATGTGCATCAGCAGCTCCATGGTAGGGCCATTTCTATCTTTGAAACGAGAAAGCCAAATTAAAGAGTGAGCTTACGAGCTAC
Organism: Hamigera avellanea; assembly: GCA_027569715.1. Taxonomy (NCBI): domain Eukaryota; kingdom Fungi; phylum Ascomycota; class Eurotiomycetes; order Eurotiales; family Aspergillaceae; genus Hamigera; species Hamigera avellanea. The sequence continues at coordinate 2,846 of JAPDKU010000201.1, forward strand.
TAGGTATTTCCGACCCAAAAAGATCGACGGCATGGGAACGTATCAAGACGGTGGAGTGTGGAGAAACAACCCAACATCACTCGTAGACTCCGAAATCAGTGTTATATCCCCTGGAAGCGAAAATCCACTCATTGTCTCAGTAGGGACGGGAAGGGCAAGATCTGAAATACAACATGGTTCCCATGGCCCCATGGGTACCTGGAGGGCTCGATTCATCTTCCGCCTGTATCAAGCGTTCATGGCATCTATGAGTGGAAGTCGCTTTTGGCGCTCGGGGAACAACTATTTTCGATTTGACTTGGAATTTGATGGGAAAGAACCAGGCTTGGACGAGGCTAATAAGATTCCAGAAATGGCGGGGAAGGCTCAGCAGCAATTCGCCTCTTCAGCCCAGATTGAGGAATTAGCTAATCTGCTGATAGCTTCACAGTTTCATTTTGAATTGGAGGCAGTTCCAAAGCAAAATAACGGTCAGCTCATTGGTGCGGGGCATATCTTATGCAATCTAAAACGCGGGCATGCGGCATATGAAGCTTTACTCGCTCGGCTATTACAAAGGGAGGCAAAATTCTATGTGAATGGAATCGAAATTGCAGAAGGCATTCAGGACAGGTCTTTCCTCGATGGTGCCGGGAACCTTCGAAAGAGAGTCAAATTCTCTACTGTAAAAGAGAACTTGTCAGTTTGCCTTCAACTGACGAGTTCACCGCTGCACCACATCAGTGGATCTCCTTTCAATATTTTACAGAGAGCCTCTAGACAGAACCTGGACTCCTACTTTGGTCAGGCTAACCACAGAAAGAGGATGCGGCAGAATATAGTTGAAGGGTATTCTGTGAAGCGCCGTCACATCCTGTAAACTGAATTCGGCTTATATTATCTACCAAGCGATTTGCAATATCCCATGAAATCTGATGTTACTCACATCTCTCAAAATAAAACCTCCCGTGTCTGAGTTCACGTAGATCATTTGCGGCAGCCCCTTTCTCCCGTAATGATAGATTCTTAGCGGCAATAGACACTAGAAATGCCATCCCTGCTACCGCTGTCATTGTATACCAAACAACTCTCAACGAATCCGAATATATTTGTTGATATTCTGCCCTTACCCGGGAGGGAAATTGGCGAATAGGCCAATAAGCCGCAATGGCGTCAGAGCCATGGACAACGTATGTTGAGGGAACACCTTCTGTTGCAAAGGTTGGCATAGTCAAATCATCGAACTGATTTTGAAAAATCACACCCCCAATAGACACTCCAAAAGCTTGCCCTAATATCCGAATAAGGATACCTACACTAGTAGCAGTTCTAAGGTTACCGTCATTTTGATTGGTCTGAATGGCGAACATAAGTGCTGGATAAAGTAAACCAGCACCAACACCTGATATGACTCGGATACCATATAAGATGAAGACGTTGGAGTTCGGTCTCATCAGAGCGAGGCACCCGGTTCCGAATGTGAATAGCAGCCATCCAAGCCACAGAAGGGTCCGGAATCGAAGGGTTTTTGCACATATAATACCCCCGATGACCGCTGATGGGGAGACGGGAGCCCTGTTGCAAGTCAGCTGATGTATTCCAGCCCTTGATGGATATATCGGAAGTGCTCACGTGGAAGCCAAGACATCTAAAGATGTCTGAATGAGACTATGTTCCTTGGCGCCGAGAAACTGCAATTCGAGGATCAGTGACAGGATCAGACCACAGCTTTCCATACGGCCATGCCTTACAAAAATAACCATTTAGTATGCCGTGCACCACAACACCATATCATGCACAAAAGCTGACAGGAACCCAATAGCTGCGGTGCGGTCATGGAAGATCTCAACTGGTATCAATGGCTGTAATGACCTCCATTTTTCCAATAGCAGATATACCGTCCAACCCATAATCCCCACCAGCAAGGGCGCGCAGACTCCTGCTGAGTTCCATGGGTAGATAACCCACCCATCGTCAAACCGAGTAAGAAGCTGGTAGTAGATCCACTTAGTATTATAAGCCCTGGAAAATCAATCCTCCTGAGTCCATTGACCGAGCACCTTATTGTATCACGTCTAAGCGACCAAAGAAGGCCGAGGAAGCTCAAGGCGCAGAATGGAAGATTAATCCAGAAGGCCCATCTCCAGGATACTGTTTCTCCAATAACTCCACCTATTGGTATCTAGAGGTAATGTCAGAACCGTTCAATCGTTCATAAAACTCGCCTTGAAAGAGGTGCATACACCAGTTGTTGTACCCAAAGCCCAAGCCATACGAATTAAGCCTGTATACAGACCGCGCTCCTGTAGAGTTGTCATATTACTGATGATAACAGACACAAGGCTGACAGTTCCCCCAGAACCCAGTCCCTGGACAGAGCGAGCTGCAATAAGCCATGTTATATGTGTTGCTGTAGCACAGAGAATGCTTCCAAATGCAAAGATGGCTATTGCAGTATTGACAGCCCATTTGCGTCCTAATAAGGCACTGAGGCTTTCATATAGGGGGATAGTGACCTAGAGGGTGGAAGGGTTAGTAAATAAAGCTGCCGTTTCTTGGGATAGGTATCACTAACAGCCTGTGCTATCAAAAAGCTGGTGCTGCACCAAAAGGCTTCAATACTACTTGCATGGAGACTCTGTCTAATTCTAGGTAAGAGCGCCGCGACGATCACCGAGTCTAACGATGTGAAAATAGTAACAGTGCAAAGCCAGAGCATTGAAAGATAGAACCGTGCAGGTCGCTTTTGGTTCGCCATGGTGAATAAGAGACATAAAATAGATAGAAAATTTTTTCAGCTTTGTTAACACAGCCATCGATCCCTTCGGGGGAACGTTAGACTAGGCCAGCCTTTTAACTAAGGCTCCCACTTCCAGAAATGCCAACTGAAGAGAGTAGGCAAGCGCGGTCAGGCAGGATTCGGAAGAAACCAAGACTACCAGACGGATTTGAGATTGATAAGCTATAGCATAAAGGAATTAGAATCAAAATAGAAATTTAAACTATAGAATTGCAGTCTAAAGGTTTCGAAGTAAGAGAAATGGGTAATTAATTACATACTGAATACCCCAAAAATACTATGAAAAGTGCACAATCTATGCAGTCACGGGCAAGCCATGAGTCTTGGCATGTTTGTAATATTTACATACCCATGGGTAACCGCAAAATAACCGCGGGTAGCAAAGTGATATCCACTACCACCCTCACTGCGGTTGCGGTTATCAAATCAGCCCCAACACCGCCAATTTGCGGTTGTGGTTTTGGTTAGTATATGTCGCTGATCCTTCTTCATGCCTACCTGACACTTCTGTCCTCATCATCGTCTCCGCAAGCGCACGAAGAGGCTCAGGATGCTATCCGCCGCGTAGATGACGACCAGTATAGTCTCAAGTCCGGAACGGATGAGCTGGCGGAGAAGTTCCAGCACACCCACGAGTCCGATGTCGCAGACTCGCAGTAGGCTACTTTGCCGTCTGTCGAGAATATATTCCCAGCGGAGTTAATGGAAAGCCTCCCGAGAGAATAACGCCGGCAGGCGAGGTGATTGCGGCGGAGAGTCCCAGCGTCTACCAGGCCATGTACCGAAGCCTGTTTGATCGAAAACAAGCGCTAAGTATTGAACCGGCCAAGACCAACGGAAGGAATACGAAGAGGGCAAGGAATATATTCTATATAGTTCTCAGGTATTTCGATCCAGGTAGGCACCGATTATCTCCAGGCCTGGGAAAGCTGATCTGGTAACAGGTATGGTCACCTAATGCTCTATGACGACGCAAACTAAGTGGAAGTGAGATATGTGATATCCCTCGTGCATCACGATGTGAGCATCTACAGTGGAGAAGGAGAGATCCCAGAAGGTGAACTATGGATTAAGAGAAACGCCATCTGTCTCTCGCGCCGACTGGACTCACTCGCGGACCTCGGCGGACCGACGCCGCCTTTCTATCTCTTCTCTAAAAATCTATTAGAGAAGGAGGATTTCTACTTCGCTATACTTTAGAATCAGGCCAAGATGGGGAGTTCAGCCGATCGCCCGCCTATTCTACAACTATTTGATGTTAAGGATATTGTCACGCTTGTACAGCGTCTCTATTCCTCTGAGGATCAGCTGCAGACACGTTGGATCAATGCTGTGCTTGGGAGGTTATTTCTTGCTCTATATAGAACCTTAGAAATTGAGGATTTCATACGGAAAGAAAATTGTAAAGAAGATTTCTCGGGTTAATAAGCCGAACTTTATCAGCAAACTTGGCCTGCAGAGGATTGATATGGGAGAAGGTGCTCCATTTATAACGAACCTAAGGCTCAAGGATTTGACGGTCGACGGGAATTGCTGTATCGAGACCGATATCCAGTACGCTGGTAATTTCCGAGTAGAGATCTCCGCCACTGTCCGCATTGACTTGGGGCCACGGTTTAAGGTAAGAGAGGTAGATATCGTTCTTGCAGTGGTGCTGAAGAAACTAGAAGGTTATTTATTGCTGCGTTTCAAGCCACCGCTCAGTAATCGGTTCTGGATTTTATTTGAAACGATGCCGAATATGGTGATGGATATCCAACCGATCGTCAGCTCGAAGTAGATTATATACGGGATTATTCTCCGTACAATTGAAAGCCGCATCCGGGAAGTGGTTGCCGAGAGTATCGTTCTTCCTTTTTGGGACGATGTTCCTTTTATAGACACTTATTCACAGCTGTTCCGTGGTGGGATCTGGCAGCGAGAGATCCCTAAGTCTCCTGACTCTAAGGTAGAAATCCCGGATGAGTCTGAAGGCTAGGCCTAAACTACGCGAGGGATAAAGGAAGACTCGATATAGATGCTTAAGGTGAAGGATGACCGAATAATGAGTATGCCAGTGCTTCCGGATACTACATCTCCAATCCTTAAATCCCGTAAAGGTTCGAGGTCCTCTATTCTAGAATTCCAGAGCAATTGGAGCGCCTTATCCTCCGCTATAGAGAAGTTGAGTAGCGCGACTGTAGCACGAGCCATGCGATCGCAGACCTTCTCCAATGCCGCAGACCCTGTTCTAACCGCTGATACTGTTAAGGTCGATAAAGTCGTCTATGATGGTAAAACGGAGGAGAAGAGCAGTGCGACCAGCGCTATAATCGAAATATTAAGCCGTTCTCCGCCCAGCTCTCCTAAACGAACAGCAGGCAATTCGCCCCCTATAGACGGCCTGGTAAATATTTCAACCACTCTGATTTAGAGCTGCGACTCTTCGATTGCCGAATCCATTGAAAGTCCTGCAGCGGTTAATACTTCCCCGCAACGTCTAACGTCGGCCCATACTGTAGGCGACTCTATCAGCCTGGGGGGTGCGCTAAGTAGATCAAGCGCTTTGTTAGCTAGCGATAAATCCCGTCGACGCAGCACGCTTGAGACCTTGACCAGGTCAATCACTTCGTCGACGTCTTCCGAAGATAAGCTATAGGGTACGCTATTGATCGGGACCGCCGCTGCCGTAGCGAAGAAATGGGGATGGAATATGTTTAATAAGGGAGAGTAGAATGCCGCTTAAGAAGCGTCCAGACCGGCTGGCACTCTAGAATAACCGATCGGGCGTGGCCATCCTCTCCCCCTTCCTGGAACTCCATTACCACCTCCCGAGAAAGTCGGTTATAGATGAAATCATGAAACACGATGGTGCCTAAATGAAAACCTGTGCCGCTACCGCCTTATCCTGAGTGGCCTAAGACGGAGTATAAGCGACTAGTGCCTAAACCACCCCTACCGAAGCGGAAGCCTATATCTAGCTCGGAAGAAAGCGACGATCGTCTAGATGAAGTACTTATAGTCGAGGCGCCGTACGATTCGGCCCCTAATAGTCCGGCTGCTGATATCGACACTGATATAGATATTTCGGACCACCTCTCTGTAAAATCCTTGCACCCTTTGAACGATAGTCAGGCTCCTACAACCCCTCGGTGGGAGGACGGTTATAGTGATGAAGGTTATAAGAGTCCTGAAGCCCCGGCAGCCAACCTCGCTAAAGAGGGCCTGGAAGTACGGGTAGATTAAGTAGTCTAATAACTATCACGAATCTATCTTTAACGATTTAATGGCTCTGCAGCGCAGAGCGTTGTATTTAGTAGCTGGCGTTTTCCTGTTGCCTTTTTATCTCCTTCTTTTTGTTTTCTCTTGAAGGACAAGACTCGTTATGAATATGGATCTAATCTGTACGCGATGTTATGACTGTGTTGCACGGGGTACTTTGGAATTAGTATAGATAGATGAGTTATCTGTAGTTTGTTGGGCTGATTGTTGCGCCTTACCCGGCTCAGGATGTATGCCCAATATTGTAGCTCAAGAGCTCCAGCAGAATTCTATATTAGATAGAATATTTTTTTTATTCTTTCTTTGTTCTTGCGACAAGGCATTATTCTGGAATCTGGACCGAATCTTTTTAATTTAATCTACTAATCATAGTGAATCCGAAATTACAAATTTTTTATGGCGCTTACGCGTTTATAGGTAACTATTAAAAGGGCTTGCCACTGTCTGCTATCTGGTTCCGTCACATGTGGGAAGTATCTATAGTACTATATAGAGCTAGATAACCTGAGGTCGGTATATAGAAGTGGCCAAGAAGGCGGCGAAATGGAGCGATCAATGAATATAGTTAAAGTCGACGGCAGGCTCTAGCCCGGAATAATAAAAATGTTATTGCAATTTGCGTTCTCCTTCTAGATTGTACTTCTTACTGTTGTGGACCCCTTACTTGGTCTCTCGTTTATTAGTTTTAGTTGTAATATTTCTTATCTTGTCTTTTCCCTTTTTATCTATTTAGCGCAGTCTAATTATTCGGGAGCTATTCTGGGGTTCGGGCCAACAGCCCACGTAGCATAGCACGTTCGTTCCCTTCTCCTGAGTCCGCGAACACGAGACATAGAGCCACTGTTGTCGAGATGAGTCGGTAAGTTTGATCTTTGAATTCTTCCGGGAATCAAGGCTATCGGGAAATGTAAATTGCTAATATATTCTAATCTATCTAGTACGGAAGCCGATCTTGCGATTAATATTCGTAAAGCTACTAGCATTGGTAAGCTCCGACCCGGTGTCTTGAGCGACTTCCCTCTCCGCCATGATAGCTTCACCTTTGCTTTGCGCTTCTCTTACTCTTTACTGACTTTCTGGAAATTCCACAGAGGAGACTGCTCCCAAACGTATGATCCAATCCTTCACCCTATCGTCGATAACTAAACCGTCGGCGGTCGGGCTTCAATCCCAGTTGGGCTGACTCTACTGACCGGTCGCTAGGGAAGTATGTTCGGAGTTATATTATCTATACGTGGGACCACAAGTCGTCCAGCGCCTTTTAGGTGGGTATAAAAGTGTGAGTAGTGGTCTCTCCCTTGCGTCTTAGGCTTTATTCACGTTGCTGATGGTGGGACTTTATCCTTAGTTTATAGACAGCCTGTCCTTGCCGACGAGGTCCAGACATTTAAAGCCCTGATCACAATATATAAAGTCTTATAAGAAGGTTATCCGGTAGTGGTTAGGGAGGCGCAATAATATATTAATTAATTAGATAGTTTGATGAGAGGTGTTGCCGGTGATGGAATTCGAGGTATACCGTACATCCAGGATTTATTACGCGGGAGAGACCTCGTGTATTCCTCCTCTTTACTTTAATTCCGCGTTAATACCATTTTAATCAGATATTAATTCTTATTGGATATAGGATACGGTCCGCTCATTCGGGAATATATCTTCTTCCTCGAGTCCAAGCTGGGCTTCCATCGGAATCACCCCGAATTCAACGGTAAGCTCTTTTCGAACTCACGCTCTCCTTAGAGGTTCCTTTCGTCTGACCTCGACAGGCCTTTTCGAATATGAGGAGTATATTAGTTTGAAAACCATTAATGATCCGAATAAAGGGTAAATCCAGATGGACTACCAGTTGGGTTTCCGGTTTCGCTGACTACGGCCTAGTTACGAGACTATCACCGATCTGATAACCTTGCAAGATTAGATCGATACGTTCCAGAAGCTTATTTTCTCGCATTTCTAATCGGGCAATAACAACGAATGTCGCATTTCGGCATTGGTGCCTCTCGTGCAGGAGAGTTATGGCATTTATAAGTTTATTATGAGTATGCTGCGAGCAATGCATACAACCACGGCCCACGGGAGATAATGAGGCTTTGGAGCCCCTTCATGGACGCTACGATACTCAATATTATCGCCTCGTTCGATTCTACTATGAGTGCTCGAACCTCCGTTATTTGACTAGTCTAATTATAGTTCCTAAGCTTCCTCAGGATCCACCAAACCTCTTAGTGGAAGATGAGGATCGCCCAGCTTTGCCTAAGCGACCGACTAAGGAGGTTGAGCGAGAGCCGTCGCCGCCACTGAAACCGGCTGATCTAGAGCCTATCAGCGACTTCTGGACTAATGAAGCGAAGCGCCAATAGGAGGAGTATGAAGTAGAGTAATACGTGGGTCTCACCCACCTATGCATATCACCCACCTTTGCATAAGCCCATTCGAAAACAGCCTCTTCTCTATTCCATCGCACAACTCCACTTCAGCACATCCTGAATCAAAAATGGATACAGAAA
>JAPDKU010000202.1:0-11280 GCA_027569715.1 Hamigera avellanea
CAAAGGATATTATCCCTCTCTGCAAGACGATCACGTTCGAGACCGTCCTTCATCACTGCATTGCCGGAAGCGATGTTGCCGTAATGGACTTTAGGGTTTGTGCTCCGCCGTGGACGCCGGTCAACCATGCCGTCGTTCTTCGCGGCGACAACACACGCCTCACAGGTGCGGTTCTTGTTGATGTGTTTATAATTTGCACTGAACAAGATGTCCTTCGCCGTCATGGGATAACTCCATTCTTCGTCTGACTCTTCATCTGACTCTTGATCACGTTGATCACCTTTGAACACTTCATTGACTAGGCTGGATATTTCTCGCCCTGGATTGCGTGTTGCTCGTAGGGTAGTTATGGCGGTCCTCAGCAATACTGGAGGCTTGTTTAAAGTTCCAAGACGACGAAACCCGTCAATTTCCATCCTGCCCATGTCGTATTGTATCACGCCTCCCCCTTGTGCAGATGGTAGAGACACAACAAGGTCACCAAGTCGAATGTCGTTCTCTGGACTGGGAACACCGCCTCCGACACCGACCAACAAACCGAATCGGAGACTGGGAAATGTGGATTGCATTGATTTAGCAGCAATTGCTGCGCGGTTGGTGCCATATTCTGGTAGGCAGGCCACGGTGACGTTATGCCCTCCAATACATCCCAAAGTATAGCTGTTTTCATCATATTTGGGCTGAGCTTTCAGCTGCACATGTTCATCATCAAGCATTGCACGCGCAGCCATCAGCTCAGACGGAATTGCACAGATCCAGCCGACGGTGTACTTTTCTGGAGGCAGGCTTACCGCTTCGCTTCGCTTGCTAGCCTGACTCTGCCCTTGCGAAGCAGCCTCTGACTTTTTCGAGGTCATTGTAGCATCTAAAAAATTCTTTGCGTAGGACCGGTGCTGGTCTTCGTGCGAGTATCGTCGTAGGAAATGCTGGGAACAATGCTGGCGGCTGGACAACAGCTGGAAAATGTCAGGATTATTTAACTAATTCACATCTTTTCAGTCAGCCTTGCGCTAACAGTGGGGATAGAGGGGAAGGCGTTTGTACGTGAACTGTTAGTGGCTGCGAATTGCAGGGATCCCCTGACATGTTCATATTTATTTGCCTGATGTTGCCTATGAAATGGGTCTATCTCCATCCCTCCCTGTATATCATTTTGATTAATTACCTTTACTTTGATGCAGATGTCTAGTTCAAATAGCTCTGAAACTACTGATCCAAGCGTATCGCCGGGAATTCAATCACGGCGTTGGAATTGGAAATTCTAGACCTCTTCCGTAACCTCTGGGGTGTTAGAACTGATGATAAGCAGTTTCAGTGCTTGTTTCCAATACTTCATGTTCAAGGGATACTGAGCTTTAGCGTGTCAGGAAAAGAATTAAGCAGCTAGTCTCTGAACCCGCAAGGAGTAGAAAGAATGCTGAAGCAGGCTGAGTTTGGTCGACTGATTGTTTCATTGACTCACGGGCTGCACAATCTGTTGTTCGTTCTCGGTAATTTGTACCTGCAGCAAAAGCGACTGATGGTTGACAATCGGGATGAGGACTTCCCATTGCATTGCCTCTAGCCTAATTTCCCCCAAAGTACAAAACTGAACCCTTTTTCAAAAAGCCAACTCGACATCATGGCAATCCTTCAGCTGACCTGGGTGAACAACGCAGCTCCGGACTCGAGGAAGGGTTTGGATGATGACATGATTCAAGGTTACCAGGACACAGCCAGATTCAGGGCAGATCATGGTCGGTTCGAGGGGAAGTCTTAACCTTCCAGCGGCTCACGCTTGATTGGCTCTCACTGCAGACGGGTATTGCATTCCCACTCAACTTCCCTGTTCAACTGCAGCCCTAGTGCAGCCAGTCCACAACCAGTGTACGGAGTACGGAGAGTCCCAGCACAAACACGTGTATTGCAAGGCTGCACGGATAGCCCCAGAATCATTTTCCAGCCTTTTCAATCGAGCTGCGGCAATCAACGTTGTCTTTCCATGCAGATTCAACAAATGACATAAGAGAAAGTAGCAGTGACCTGTATGGGATCTAACAACAGCAGCCCGGGGAAACAACACAGTTTCAACGGTTTGCTTTTCGACCCTCTCATGTTGCCGATCACGTCTGTACCGGAACATAAGAGCGCCCTCAGAAACGGAGCTCATATGGATATGCAAGGGAGCCCAGTATCCGTCCATGTTGTTATTCCTTATGTCAGACATGTCGAGCTAACAGCTTTCCTCTTAGTCACCTCCTTTCTCCATTCAGCTCCTTAAGGGTCAGGGCGGCACCATTGAGCTCCTGTCTCTCTTGCCAGCATCCTACCGCACCGAATGCGATGACTTGGACATTCCGAGTCTCGATAATATCACCTGGGCCGAGCAGGAGCTCGACCTGAGGAGGTTGGCCAGGATTTTCAGCTGGCTGTGGGTTGCGGGTCGGCCCATGCCGCCCCGCCCTCTGCACTACCAGTTGCTGCTTGATCGGGAGATCTTTGTCACAGAGCGTATGGATATGCATGTTGTCTGGACAAAAGGCCGAATCTTCCTAAAACCGATACCGCGTTTCCTGCTTGAGCCCCGCTTCTGGAGCGATTATCTGTCCTGCAAAAACACTTGCCTCTGCTCTAAGGAAGAAAACTCTGGAAAAGACGTTCGGGAATGCAAACATCGAAAGATTTGGAAGAGTGCGCTCGGATTCCTGTTCTCTTATGCCGCATTGATATGCCATGAGAGCGACTTCTTTATTGCTGAGGAGAAACACTTGGTTCCGACAGAAGTACAGTGGCCGGCCTGGAAGACCTTCGTCGAAGAGGTTCTTAAGACAGAGCACATCTACCAGAAGATCGATGCACGATTCATCTATGGAGAGCTCCGTCTCAGCCGTCTGAACAAGATATATCACCTCTCACAGCGTCTATTTTTGCGTGGTTACATGTCACACTGGCACCAGTACAGAACCTTCTTTCAGGACAACTTTGCCTGGCTAGCGTCTGCAACAGTTTATATTGCTATTGTCCTGACTGCCATGCAAGTTGGGCTGGTAATAAAATCTCTCGCTGGCAATGATGCGTTCCAGTCTGCCTCCTACGGTTTCACAGTCTTTTCGATTTTAGGGCCTCTCGTTGTCACTGGGCTTATCATCATTGTGTTTTGCTATATGGTTGTGAATAACTGGATTGTCACAGTATCTTATAGGAGAAAGAGGCTTAATATCATACGGGCAGGGTCGGAACTATCCTGAAGGGACATGGCAACTTTTGTTTCCTGTACTGTTCAATCGAATCTAGCTCACTCCTCAGATCGCGTATTATTGTTCAAATAGAACTAAAGAAGTTCTACTGTAAACAGCTGACATGAAAAATTGGTCTTATCAGTGGGCCCTTCATGACTTCTTTTTGAGCCGCTTACTTCATTTCAATCGTCGAAATAACCTTATGATCATCAGTTGCTCTTGATGAGGGATTCCCGAATCCCGGTTTAGTATTGCTCTGCTCATGATCGTCCCATATAAGTGGATGTCTAAGTGATACGTGTCGGTGGCTTGTACCGCGTCTATTTGCTCAAGCATGTTGCGACTAGCACCTTTGACAGACCAACGCTGCCATTTTGCTGCTTGTCTTTCGATAAGAGTAATAATCTCCTTATGGCACGCTCTCAAAAGAGAGGCGTTCGCATTGCCCAGATCCTTATTGGTCCATTGTTGGCGCCTGTGGCGCATGGCTTTCTCACACGCAGATTGGACGCTTCACTTCCACCAGATCAGCGCTTTTCCCGCTCCCCTCCCTCTATCTTACCCCGAACAAACGCGACCTTTATGAGATTCGAGAACTTGCACGACTTTGACAAACAACTTGGTTTCCTTTATGGGTTCTTGACATATTTCTATGATGGTGTGTGTTCCCCAGCACAGACAAGGTTGGCCAAGTCGCTTATTTGGGCGTTAAACCATCACTGTAGCCTAGCAACAAGAACCGAGTCTTGGGACTCTGCAAAATCGTCCCAATCGACAAGGCTGTTGACAACACTACCATCGAGTATGTCTGACTCGGTCCATTTGAATATGCTAGTCTAATTGCGACAGCATCATCGCCATCCACGGTTTGGGAACCGAATCGCCGAGAACCTGGGAATTCAAGAAGGATGGTGGTGGAGTTGTTAACTGGCTGGCCGATCGTGATATGCTGCCGGCAGCCATACCTGAAGCTAGGATATTCACATACGACTGGAACGCGAATTACTTCAAAGACGCTCCGGTTCAGACACTTCTCGGCCATGCTGACACGCTCCTTGCTCTGGTAACCGAGAATCAAGGGTCGAAACCACGACCGATCATATTCGTGGCCTCTTGCTTCGGTGGGCTCATCCTGGCTGAAGTATGCAGAGACAACTGGCTGAAGAATGACAGCTGAGGGCTGAGGGCTGAGGGCTAGGGCTGACATAAAATCCAGGCTCTATATCGAGCGAACGAAGGAAATAGCCGCTATCGTCATATTCTCCGTTCTACAGTTGGCGTCGTTTTCCTTGCTACTCCATTTCGTGGCAGCGATGCGGCGCAACAGGCTCAGTGGCAGGTGGTTGTGGGCGGCGTTATGGGGGAGGACACATCAAAGCAGCTCATAGACGAGCTCAATAATAGCGACAAAGAACTTCGCAAGAGGATCCAAGTATTCGCGGAAATCGCAAGGGATGACTCGGTCCAACTGCCTATCTGTTGCTTTTATGAAACCAAGAAAACGGAGATGCTAAGACGGCTCCTTTCAACAAGTTGGGCGACTAAAGTCTCCAATGCTGTTAAGCACAAGACCCGTAAGATTGTATGCTACCCCTCTTCTAGGGATATCGGCAAGAAGCTAAGATAGGACAGCTTGTCACGCAGGATTCCGCCTGTCTTGATACCTTTAAGCGATTCCCGCTTGATGCAACGCATTCAGACATGAACAAATTTGACAGCCCAAATAGTCCGAGTTTTATGCTAGTGAAAGAGACTATTAGGCAGTTCACTAACAATGCATCATCCGTTTTGAGTCGCCGGAAGAACTGTAAGTCGACTTGGTCTGCTTTGATCGGACAGCTGTCCTTTACTCTAACACACTCAAGCCTCACAGCAGCACCACTGGATGGTCCCGTTTGGGCGGAACAAAGATTTTGTCGGCCGTACATCCGTTTTAGAGCAAGTTCTTGAGAGAATCCCCCCTGGCGTGAACGAGGACGATTGCCAGCGGACGGCTATCGAAGGCCTCGGAGGGGTTGGGAAGACCCAGATCGCGCTTGAAGCTGCCTTCCGTGTCCGTGATGAGCACCAGGACTGCTCTGTCTTCTGGGTTCCGGCAGTGGATGCCACCAGTTTTGAAAATGCATACCGCGAGATCGGTCGAAAGCTAAAGGTTGAGGGGATCGATGAAGAAAAGGCAGATGTTAAGTTACTTGTCAAGACTGCCCTTAGCCACGAAAGTGCCGGTAGCTGGCTTCTGATCGTCGATAATGCCGACGATGTGGAGCTACTCGTTGGCAACACTGAAACCACAAGCCTATACGACTATCTTCCATTCAGCCGGAAGGGCTCTATTCTATTCACAACGCGGAACCATGAAGCTGTGGTGAGGCTAGACATCCCCAGGAGGGATATCATCATTCTGGCTGAAATGACTCGGGCTGAAGCTGTCGAACTATTACAGAGGAACTTGAGGGATAGCCAGACACGCGATACCGCAGGTACGACGAGCTTGCTTGACTTCCTAGCTCATTTACCCCTAGCCATCAAGCAGGCATCGGCATACATGGCTAAGACGGGGATGTCGATCACAAAATACCTTGATTATTGCCGGTCGAGTGATGAGAAGTTGATCAAGCTGCTCAGTAAGGACTTTGAGGATCGAGGCCGCTATAAGAATATCAGAAACCCCATTGCCACAACCTGGCTGATTTCATTCGAACATATCTCACGGGATAACCAGCTCTCTCCAACCTACCTAAAATTTATGTGCTTCCTAGCCGAGAAGGAAATTCCGCTACGTCTGCTACCGCCAGTAGACGATCAGCTGGAGGCGGCCGAAGCAATTGGGACCCTGAAAGCGTACGCATTCATTACTGAGCGGGAGGGACAAGACTCATATGATATCCACCGGCTGGTTCGACTGTCGATGTTAAACTGGCTGACGAAGGAAGGACAGCGGAAGGAATGGGCCACCAAAGTGCTGCAACAGCTCGCAGATGTGTTTCCGTCTGCCGGACATGAGAACAGAGGAGTATGGATGAAATACATTCCTCATACGCAATATGTTCTTCAGGAGGATGTAGACGATGAAGAGGCGGAGCGGAAACTTCTATTTAACGTAGGCAATGGCTTTTACGTTTTGGGGAAATATCGAGAGGCCGAGCAGATGTACCGGCAGATACTCGAGCTGAGGGAGAAGGTGGTGGGCAAAGAGCATCCCGACACACTTGCCAGCATGAACAACCTTGCTCTTGTGCTCCGTAGGCAGGGGAAGTATAAGAAGGCTGAACAGATGCATCGGCAGACACTCGAGCTGAGGGAGAAGGTATCGGGCAAAGAGCATCCCGACACACTTGGCAGCATGAACAACCTTGCAGGTGTGCTCGGTAGCCAGGGGAAGTATGAGGAGGCTGAGCAGATGCATCGGGAGACACTCAAGCTGAGGGAGAAGGTGTCGGGCAAAGAGCATCCTAACACACTTGGCAGCATGAACAACCTTGCAAGTGTGCTCGATAGCCAGGGGAAGTATGAGGAGGCTGAGCAGATGCATCGGCAGACACTCGAGCTGTATGAGAAGGTGCTGGGCAAAGAGCATCCCGAGACACTTGCCAGCATGAACAACCTTGCTCTTGTGCTCGATAGCCAGGGGAAGTATGAGGAGGGTGAGCAGATGCATCGGCAGACACTCGAGCTGAGGGAGAAGGTATCGGGCAAAGAGCATCCCGACACACTTGCCAGCATGAACAACCTTGCAGGTGTGCTCGGTAGCCAGGGGAAGTATGAGGAGGGTGAGCAGATGCATCGGCAGATACTCGAGCTGAGGGAGAAGGTGCTGGGCAAAGAGCATCCCGACACACTTATGAGCATGAACAACCTTGCTCTTGTGCTCCATAGCCGGGGGAAGTATGAGGAGGCTGAACAGATGCATCGGCAGACACTCGAGCTGTATGAGAAGGTGCTGGGCAAAGAGCATCCCGACACACTTGCCAGCATGAACAACCTTGCTCTGGTGTTCCGTAGCCAGGGGAAGTATGAGGAGGCTGAGCAGATGCATCGGCAGACATTCGAGCTGAGGGAGAAGGTGTCGGGCAAAGAGCATCCCGACATACTTATCAGCATGAACAACCTTGCAGGTGTGCTCGATAGCCAGGGGAAGTATGAGGAGGCTGAGCAGATGCATCGGCAGACACTCCAGCTGTGTGGGAAGGTGCTGGGCAAAGAGCATCCCTCCGCACTTGGCAGCATGGACAACCTTACTTTTGTGCTCGGTAGCCAGGGGAAGTATGAGGAGGCTGAGCAGATGCATCGGCAGACACTCGAGCTGAGGGGGAAGGTGTGGGGCAAAGAGTATCCAGATTAGACACGAAGATGCTGAAGCCTGTATAGAAATGTTCCCTGCTGTGAAGCCGGCTGCGGGGCCAGGCCATTCCTCATGTTTTCTCTCCCTACCATGAGCTATACTTTTTTGTGTTCCACTGACGATCAGACGTAGAGAATACTGTTCGACACTCAGCACCTTGAGTCTAATCCACAAAGTGATTTGGCTCTGTTTTCGCTCTACCTGCGAAGTAATGTGAGCGTATTCGAAATGGCATATCCACGGGGCACATACCGTTCAATATTCATCTTTTCAATGGGATATTCCATGTTATGTAGACCTCGCCCTTACCCGCGGGTAACCCTCAGAGGGTCACCCTCACACTCTCGTTTTGAGGTTCGAGTGTCTAGTTCCAAAAATGCTTTATTCTTCAAGTTACTACTCTATATACAGCTACGCGGGACCAACTTCATACCCATCAAGAAGCTTTGAGCGCTTCCGAACTCTCCCTGATACCCGATGTTGTATATCAGGTAAGGGGAGTTCACTATCCTCATTATCCTGATCTTTCTCTTCTGGCTCAGATGCAGTACTCTTTCGCCTTTTTCCTAGGGCCCGCCCACTAGGGGAGCTGGGTAGGGCCCAGGAGAGGGCTCGGAGAACCCGGATAGTGAATTGCTATGATAACTGGCTTGGTGCTGGATACTGCTGGCAAGGGGAGGATTGGAGGCGCAGACGAGCCATTGAGGATGCCAATTGGGACCAGGTCATAGAGGGACGATGCTTGTTACTGGGAGATTTCAACGCACATAGCCCTCTCTGGAATCCTCAGGCAAGAGTTCGAAATAATGCCGGCCCCCTAGAAGGCATGATCGATACGTTCGACCTATATGTCAACAACGACCCGGAGACCCCAACTCTGCCAAAATCAACCCCAGGGGTGTCCATCATCGACCCTTCCCTAACTACCCCAGAAACCCCAGAATTAGGGCCTCTCCCGATGTGGTACGTGGACCACAATCACCCCACAGGTTCAGACCATGAGACTATAGTTATGGAATGGGACTCCTTACAGAGAACTCCCCTGGGGAACTCTCAGGAAATAACAGGCTGGCAAATAGAAGCCCTAGAGACAGACAAGGAAGCCTTGGAGAGAGCCATGCATGCCTGGAAGGACGTTGCAGCCGCCAATCCACCTCTACTGGATACTTGCACAGAGGAGGATATAACTAGGGAAGCCTCATGGATCCAGGAAACCATGACAGCGATCCTGAACCAGCACGCCAAGCCAATACGGGTATGTCCCCACTCAAAACGCTGGTGGGGATCAGAGATCAAACAGGCCCGAAGGACATATGCCCAGGCACGGCAAGCCTGGCAGGCAGGGACTATAAGAGATAGGGAGCATCGAGATGCCCGCAACACCTATTATAGAACCATACGACGGGCAAAGCGAGAGTGTTGGGAAGCCTTTCTAATAGGGCCTAGAGAATCCAGAGAGCGTTTGGGTCCAGATGATACCACCCGGTGCTGGCAGGCGCTTCGGTATACCGCCCCAAAGGCAATGAATACGACTCCAACACTCCATGGCCCGCGGGGACAGGTGGCCACGACCATTGACGAGAAAGAAGCCTTGATCCGGGAAGTAGCATTCCCACCAGCCCCTGAAGGGAGTCCCCAAGAAGACTTGCCCTGTGGGAGAATGCATACCCAGATCAAGGAGGAGACAGTACGACAAGCCCTATTCAGCCAAGCAACCCAGAAAGCCCCTGGAATAGACAGGTTGAACTTCCGAGCCCTACGGCTACTATGGACTTGGGATAGTCACCGGATAGTAGCGCTGGCCAGACAATGCTTTCGCCTAGGCATCCATCCCCGATCATGGAAAACAGCAAGGGGAATACTGCTCCGGAAATCAAATAAGCCTGCCCATCTAGTGAAGTCATATAGGGTGATCAGCTTGCTCAACTGCTTGGGAAAGGTCATAGAAAAGATAGCAGCGGAGACCATATCTGACTATTGCGAGGCTGCAGGGGTACTACACTCGGGTCAAATGGGGGGCCGCAAGCATCGGAGTGCCATAGATGCTGTAGCCTGTCTGATCCAGGAGGTACATCAAGGCTGGTGGCAGAAGCAGCTGGCAGGAGCTCTTTTTATGGATGTGAAAGGAGCTTTTGATCATGTGGACCCTGGCCGACTCATTCAAATAATGGGAGAGCTAGGGCTAGATGGGGACCTCATCCGGTGGGTACGATCATTTCTAGCTGACCGGAAGGTCCAACTAGTAATTGATGGCCACCAATGCCCGGAACATGCTATCAGCTCAGGAGTTCCCCAAGGTTCCCCGGTATCCCCAATTCTCTTTCTGATATATCTGAGTGGAATCTTTAAAGCCATAGAGACAGCAGTCCCTGAGGTACGGGCCTTATCATTTGCAGATGATATAGGTCTCATAGCCTTAGGCAGCTCCGTGGATCAGGTCTGTAGGCAACTACAGAGGGCCGGAGAGGTTGCTATTACATGGGGACAGGCCAATGCGGTTCAATTCGATGCCGAGAAGACTGAGGCAGTACTCTTCACGCGCAAGCGGGGACAGGAACTCAGGAACCAGGTCCAACGGGCCAGGATTCTCGTTGGGGGGAAGCGAGTCCCATTTAACAAAGAAGCCACCCGCTGGTTAGGCATATGGTTAGATGCAGGGCTCACCCTAAAGGTTCACTACCAGACACGCCTACAAAAGGCCCGTACAGCAGAGAAGCGAGTGCAGTCCCTATGCCGCCAACAAGGTCTACCTCCAGGGTTGGTTCGGAGGATCCAGGTGGCAGCAGTACAGGCAGTCGCCCTGTATGGGGCAGAGCTTTGGTGGCATGGTCAGAAAGACCGGTTAGCAGGCATGCAACAACTGCCCAATCGACAGGCCAGGACTATCACAGGCACATTCCGCACCACCCCTATAGGACCGCTGGTGCGAGAGGCAGGCCTGGAGCCAGCAGACACAATGCTAGAGGCTCAACAGCTTGGATATACCACTAGACTGCTCAGCCTACCTGGAGATCACCAGGCGAAGCAAATTCTCCCAGTTACCTTCCGGGAGGGAGATCAGCACGCTCAGCCTGGCGAGCAATCACTAGAGGACCGGGTATGGGCGGAACCCAGCAGTCGGGGCCTGTGGTCGCTTGGGCAGCATCTTGCACGGCAATTGGCAAAGATCATACCGGTCGACCCATCTGGGGGTTTTGAAGAATCCGTGAGAACCCCTGCAGGACCATTCCCAGGCCAGATCCAGACTTTGCCTACAGAGGAAGCGATCCGGGCAGCTCAGGACGCTGGCCCAGGGCTCACCCTGTGGTCGGATGGTTCACGACTAGAGAATGGGCGCACAGGCGCAGGAATCGCGTGGCAGAACCCCCAGGGAACCTGGCAAGCCCAGGAGATCCCCCTGGGGCTAGGGAAGGAGGTGTTCGATGCAGAACTTATGGGGGTCTGCCGAGCCCTAGAGCTGGCTCTCAGAATTCGAGGCAGAGACCCGGTCATAATCCTGCTGGACTCTCGCGCAGCCATAGATAGGCTCCGACACCGGGGACCGGGCCCAGGTCAAGGCCTGGTACTGCGAGCACATAGAGCAGCCAAAGCCTTACGTGGGTCTCACCCACCTATGCATATCACCCACCTTTGCATACGATTTTACACCAAAATTGTTGAAATTACGACCAGTTGCAACAACCACCACCTTTATTAATTCACTATTTGATTTTATCCCCT
>JAPDKU010000203.1:0-11159 GCA_027569715.1 Hamigera avellanea
CTAAAGCTTGCAAAGTAAACCCACAAATGCTGTAAGTGAGATACTCAAAAATACCACTGATACCTACATAATTTATGCATCGCATGACTTACTGGTGTTTGCATTGTTTTACGACCCTGAGGGTCGGATCGTGGCCCTGAGGGTCGGTTCGCACCATCAACGACCCTCCCCTCATGGAGGTTCAGGGTCGGGACTCACGACCCAGGAACCTCCGTGGTCCGGGTCGCGATCCGGGTCGTCAGGGTGACCCGCGGGTCGTGGCGAGGTCTAAACACCATGTTAAACACCACTCTCTTAATTACTAACCACTAACATATTCTAACGGTCTAACCTTGTAGATCTAGGAGAAAAGGTAGTTTCCTACATAGATAATCAATATACGAAGGGATTTCTTTAAATTTCGCCGAGGATGTGGATATCGAGGTACATGAATAGTTTTGTGACCAAAACAGCTATAAATAACAGTAATTTAATCGCCTGAATCAGCATTTTATACATCCAAATTAGGCAGGTCTTGGCAATTTATGCATTTGAGGGTTATTGCGGGTAACCCGCGGGTTACCCGCGCGGGTTTGCGGTGCGGGTGCGGGTTAGTAACACCAACCCGCAAATTTGCGGGTTCGGGTAACGGGTCGAGACCTCCAACCCGTTTGCGGGTTATGGCGAGGTCTACGAAGCAGATATGTCTGAACACGAACTCATTGAATTGGAGAGTGCGGCGATTGGGTTTCAATACTGTAGCCTAATATCCTCAATCCCGCGATACACCCTCTGGCATGCTTCGATCGTTACTCACCGGTTTTGGGGGCTGCTTCGTATGTACGGTTTGGTGAGTACTTGAAGTTTTTTCACCTTATCGTCTGGAGCCAATGTACTTGTATGGTCATAACAGTTGATTCATATGGCGGGGAAAGATTGATGCGGGCTAGAGAACAAATGGTACCGTGCCATTTATGGTAGATTCAGACAGGTAAGGTGCGTCAGATTCAAGAAAGCCAGGTCGAAATTTAGGGGAAGACGGTGAGTAATGACAACTCGTATTGATCAGGGCCCGAGGGCAACTGTGACCCCAGCCCTCCAAGGTCGTATTGCTGATCTAAAACCCCGCTCGCTCTCGTATTTCCCGCAGCTGCTAAGTGAGGGCCTAAGACTACCTAGCTATAAAACCAACCAAGCCTCCTGCCTAGCAATGAAACTGGAGCCGTTTACCTACCAGAATCCTCTACCCTGCCGTCACCGTGGTTAATAGCCCATACGCAGACATGTACGTCTTCTACCCACGGATATACTACAGCAACAATATCTAATACATTTAGGGATGACCTTGCCAATGCGGTCGCTGAGTCCGTACACAAGTACCTCGACAGCACAGGGCAGGCAAGACATGGACTGTTTCAGGACACCAAGAGTGGAGGTATGTTGGCTCAGAGGTGTGCATAAATATCAGCCCAAGCTAATAGTGATGTCCTACAGAGCGGGATCCTGAGGTTTGTATTAACAAAGTCTCTTATAATCTCTGATCCTCAGTGCCAATGCTAATATGATTTGGCTCCCCACAGACCGAACGACTTGGTAACTTTAACCCACTGCCATGAAGTATAGAGACAGGACAAATTGGCTCACACTACCAAGCTCTCCAGCACCAGCTCTTCCACCTAACGCTAGACGGAAAACTCTACTTATCTCCTCTACCGTCACCAGCACAATCCGTACTCGATATAGCAACAGGAGACGCAACCTGGGTCCACGCTTTTGGTAGGCTGCCGCATTATCCATATACTTGACACCCACGAACTAACCAGGATACAGCTGAGCAGAACCCCTCCGCATATATCGTCGCCAACGATCCTAACTCTACTCATACCATACCCTCAGGTCTCAGTGTTATTTCAGACCCAAGCGACGCCAACAAACCGTGGACATACACCTGCCAATTCGACTTAATCCACTGCCGCCAGCATCACCGACGACTAGACGAGCCGCGGCTCTTCGAGCAGGCGTTCAAGTATGTTCTGCTCACTTTCTACACACACTAACCCAATCTCACGCACAACAGCTCCCTCACCCCCGGCGGCTGGCTCGAGATGCAAGAACTCAGCAACCCCGTCACAAGCGATGACGGAACCCTACCAGAAAACAGCCCGCTTTCCCATTGGGGACGACTCCTCATCGAGGCCTCGAAGAAGATGAACCGGCCCGTTGACAACCCCGTCAAATACGAGATGTGGATGCGCGAGGCCGGATTCGTGAATTGCCACACGGTCGTGTATAAATGGCCGACGAACACGTGGCCGGCGGATGAGAAGGGGAAGATGCTGGGGCTGTGGAATCTGTTTAACCTCCTGCAGCGCTTTGAGGAGTTTTCGTTGGCTTTGTTGGTGAAGGTGCTGGGTTGGGAGGGGGATTATGCGAGGGGATTCTTGGGGAAGGTCAAGGGGGAGTTGATGAATGGGGATGTGCATGGTTACTGGCCGGTGTAAGTTCTTTCATTCTTTTCATCACTGTCTATGAGATCCGGAGGTGCTGAGCTGAGCTGAATAGGTACGTCGTTTACGGCCAGAAGCCACCTGCACCTGCAGGATCTGTGTCAGGGAATGCAGATAGCGAGCAAAACTAGACTCATATCAAAGACAGAAGCCATAGGAGTAAGAAACAAAGTATTTACAAAGCTCCACAGATTAAAGCCTACGAGCCTAGGAAGTACAAGCACATCCATCAACAAGTTCCGCAAGCCTCCTACACGCCTCGTCCATATCCCCCTCTGAAACAAGACTAAAGCTCACGCGAATATAGCACGTATTCTCGCCTCCCGGCATGAACGCATCACCTGGAATAGCAAGAACTCCATTCTTCGTTACCTGTTTCTTCAGGAGCTCAAAGCTATCCTCTCCCGTCGGTAGCTGAAGTTCGAGCCAAACAAACATGCCCGCCGTTGGAACTATCCACGTAGCTCGTCCCTGGAGATGTCGCTCCGCGGCAGCAACGAAAAGATCTCGGCGACGGCGATAGACCTCTGCGGCTTCCGCACAGTGTGTCAGGAAGCCAGCGTGGCCCCAGTGGCTGAGTAATGAGAGGGCTATGAGTTGGGTTGTGGAGGAGGGCTGAAGACTGCCAAGTTCAATGGGTAAATAAGTAGAATAAAACAAGTTAAGTCAAGACTGGGGTGAACAGACTTGATATTCTCGGTAATCCGGACGACCTTGTCAACAACTGCAGCCGGCGCGGTAAGAATGCCCAGACGCATACCGGGGCTGACGATCTTGCTGAGCGAGTCGAAGCGCACGACGCGGCCTGAGTCTTCATTGACTTCTCGTTCGAGGGCGAGATAGCTCCGCGCTCTGTGCTTCTCGTCTCTGTAGTTGAGATAGTAATATGCGTCGTCTTCAAGGACTATAAAATTGAATCGCTTCTCTAGACGGAGACTATAGGTGTCGAACGGAACTATCAGCTCATGGGTCTGGCACAGTAGTTGGGGAGAAGAGAAGATTCCTTACATCTCAGCCTTGCGGCTCTCAGTGCAGGATTGACCGGTCGGGTTCGACCCAGTTGGCGTTGTGTAGAGAACTTTGGGGCGGGGAGAGTCGCTAGGCCATGTGGATAATGTCTGCTCCAGGCTGGCTGGATTGAGGCCATGGGCGTCGGAGTAGACGGGGATGAGTTCTTGTCCGTCTGCGCGGAGAAATCCTACCACGCCACTGCAGTGCTGGTTAGTAAATATCAATATTCGTGCGCTGTGCAGCTTGATATAGAGAGTCATACGGATATGCCGGTCTATTGCTGTCAGTAAGGTCTGCATGATGGGTTGCATACAAGGGAATGAGACCCACGTTTCAAGAAGAACCGGATCCCCAGGGTCCGTGAAGACCTGCATAACACGATGGATGAGCTCCTGGCTTCCATTGCCAATGCAGCACGCCCAGCCTCCATCCTCATCAAGGCTGTGGACTCTCTTCTGGAGAGTCTCGAACCACTGAATGACGTTGATTAGAAAGGTCAATAGATTATTAACCAGCAGAGACAAACCCGAATCAAGCCCGCATTCCCCCTAGGAAGACCATATTGAAGAGCCTGGTTAAGTGCCTCTCCGTCAACAACGATCCTGTCTTTTCCGGCTGCAGCACCTTTTAGTGAGATGGCGATTTCGGCAATGGGAAATGTCTCCGGGCTGGGTTTCCCTGCGACGAGGGAGATCATGCCGGGGAGGGCTTCCAGGGGGAGTAGGCTGCGGACTGAATGCATTGATTAGCTTGGAATGCAGGCCATGATGCTGCAATAACTTACTCGCCCCGGGCTCCCATTTCTGCACCCGGGATGAGAAGAGTGGAGTTGGGTCCACGACTGCATTGTTGGGTCCCATCGAGCCCATGATGGATGTACGATAATCTACAGTACGTGGATTAAACTAGGACAAGGCTCTATATACCATGGCGAACCCGATTGACCACTGGGCAGTACTTTCTGGAGCTTCGTGTTCCGGACCCAACGCTACCATATCTGACCGGAGTCCGGGTTTGAATATTTCATGACAAACTGCCTACCTACGTCATTCCAGGGGTCGATCAAGGTAGGATCACCAATCTGCTACCTTTCGTATCCTCATCCTGCCAAACGGACGCCACCTGACTCATCGGCGCACTCGCAATCTCAAACGGCGCCTTCATCCCCACAAGAAACGATATCAAGCCAGGGATCTCCCGGATCAAATCCCCCCTACTGAAACTCCCCATCCCCGATCCGCGAATGCAAATGGGCCTCCGACTAATCAGATGCCCGGGCAATGTCTCGAACATATGCTTCTCTCCTGTCCCCATTTCCAACGCCAGATTCCCAACCTGGACGTACTGCAGCTCCTCGCCGTCTTCGATCTCAGCACTTCCCAAAATGCCCGCTGCAACACTACCTCCAACGTAATCCAGCACGATATGCACCGGTCCAACCCAATCCGGCAGAGAAAACCTGCCCCCAGAGGCTCCAGTAAGCATATCACCCGAAGCAACCCACCCATCCAGCCCCTCCACACATCTGAGCCCTTCCTCCCTCCTCGCCACCCCTACCACTTTCTTTGACCCCAGAAAGTTCGCAACCAGCACAGCCGCCCGTCCACTCTTACTCGTTGCACCCAGGACAAGGACCGTCTTCCCCGTAATCTCCCCATTCACTCTCGTCCTCAACGCCATCCAACTGCTTGACACGGGATTCACGAGCCCCGCAATTGCTACCGGGTCCAGAGACTCAGATTCAGGCCCAGACGCACCAGGCTGGAGCAGGACCAGGTTACCCCGGTCCACATTCACCCTCTCCGCAAGACACGCTGCCGAAAGCGGAAGGATGTAATATGAGACCCCTGTCTGCTCGTCAATTCCCACGCCGTCAATGCTGGGGTCGTACGGAAGGTTGGCTGTTTTTGCGGTGGGGTGGATCCCCTGGGCGCGGAGACGGACGACACGGGGGATCCCCACGGCCAGGATCTTCAGTTGCAGCTGTCCCGGCAGCGGCGAATCGGCGTCTGGAATCTGGGTGTAAACTGGGGTCGGGATGGACCAGGATGGGACCAGGGCGGCGTGCATCGTTCTTTCGTTCTTGGTCGGTTGTTGCTATTTGCGACGCGGGGCTGATCTCGATTGCAAGAAGGTGTAGTCTAGGGCATGCTGTGGAATTGAGGTCGGCTCATATTGTTTGACTTTTTATACTCTGGTCTTGGTTAACTTTTTATACTTTGGTCTTTGTTTCACTTTTTATACTTTGGGTTTCTTGGGTTACATTTCGTGAGACGGGGGACGGGGTTGTCGTGTTCGTGTCGGCTTGGAGTGTAGGACAATCAACCCCGCAGTGTGCAGTCAGAGAAAGAAAAAGAAGCTTGAGAGCTCGTATTGCCGCAAGGGGATGCATTGTGCGAGAGCAGGCTAGACTCCGGCATACAAGGCCACCTAAAGCTGCAGCTGCCTCAGCTCGTGTTGCTAAGCCCTAGATCGCCGGGAATGCAGGCTAACAAATTCCCCGCTTATGGCGTGATTAGCATTGGTCGAGGCACTAGTCTGTTTCGGTGACGGACCCTGATGGCCAAATGGGGTCCGCCGGATGCTGCGGGCTCAATTGGGTGTTGGGGTCTTCCTAACATCCTGAAGAGTAGGAAAGGTAGGAAGTTTACGGGAAGAGAGATTCTAAAGGGTGAACTAAAGAGGAAATGAATGGAAAAAACCCGTGTCCAATTGATCACTACAGCTACTAATGCTATATGTCTCTAATCCCTGAAACCGAAATCCCCAGCGAGGCCACCCCCTCCCTCATCCTTGATCGGCATAGCAACATACGACGTCGTATACACGCCCTTCCCTTCGGTGTAAGAGAAAGAGGCATACGTCTGCCCATAGTTCCCTATATCCTTGCTTTGCGGTCGTCAGCCCCGATAGGTAACCTCAGAAAGAAGAAGAACTCACAAGATCCCCTGCATAACACGCCTATACTTCCCGCTTACCCCCCAATCATTTCCCAGCTTCTTCAGCGCGCTTTCAAAGTTCCGCTCCGCGACCCCAGAGCTATCCGTATACTGGAACAACGGGACATAAACCTTCGTATCGGGGATCGCCTGTCCAGGCGTAATCTCAATCGTATACTGGATCCCCGAGTATCCCGTCCGATTGAGTCGCTCCGGTTTAGACCAGGTCTCGTCGAGGGTGGCGGCGTCGCTTTGTGGACCTTCTAGCTCGTTGATCAGGAAGGGCCAGATGGATTTTAATGTCTCAACTCGTTTGAGCGAGGCTGCGTCGTTGAGGCGGCCGCCGAGGGTGAGCACGTCGCGGACGACGGCGAAACTGTTGTTGCTTGTGTGCAAGTAGCATTTGACACGCGCGTTCTTGTGCGTGCGAGGGTCGAGGCAGTCGATTCCTACGAGCGGAAGCATGGCGTCGTTGGTGCAGGTCGAGAGATACCTGACCGGTCAGCACTGCACTGAGTGGGTTAGACAAATGCAGATAGAACTCACGAAGCGATCAAGTCCAACGCTGGCACCAGCTCGGACCCCAGCGGCTCCAGACCACGTAGAGTCTTCAGCATGAGAGCCGACACCCCCTGCCCCGTTGCAAGTGCCTTCCGTACACAGGGAATATAAAACTTGAGCGTGCGTTCGGGACCGTCAAAATCAAAGCCCACTGAGCTGGGGGGAATAGCAACTCCAGGAGGCATCTTCGTTATCGTGACCTCGGCTTCCTCCGGAGTCAGGTAGAGGGCGTCCATGAGGCTGTCCATCCACTGTGTGTCTGCATCCACGAGGTCCGCCAGATGATGGAGGATCTCCCGGGCTGATTTCTCGGCGAAGGGGTCCGGACCTGTTCGGTTGGGTGGGCTGATCACGTCAAAGTCGAAACGGACCTTTGCTATGCCGGACGAAACGATGTTGATGCTGGGGTCGAAGGGTGAGCCCACCAGGGAGGAGGGGGTGCTGTAGGGGCCATGGGGCTCCCAGGGAAGAGGTCCAAGGTTGGGCGCAATGTGCTCGTCAATAAAGGCTAGATGGGACTCCTGGTCTGCTGGGGAGTATGTGCCAGCGGCTGCGAACAGCGGAGCCAGCACTGAGCGGAGATGACGAGACCAGTATTCTGTAGCCATGTTGAGGTGGTTTCTCTGCGAAAGATTGTTGCAAGAATTTCCTGAGTTCTTTTTGTCGTGATATATACGCTACCGCCCAGATCTGGCTGCGGGCTTGGCTTGTGGGACCTCAATTTGTCTCTTGTGCTAGAATGGAACCTCGTATTCCTCTTCATGCAATAGAGGTCATCTGACAATAACATGACGCAGCATGGACCTGATTTGGATAAATCCCGCGAGGGCGGGGATTTCTCGTATTAGTTAGGCTACATACTTAAGTCTCTAGATAGAAGAGAAACAGGCAGGATGCTCCTCATCCACCCCATCACTTGCATTGAGACAATCCCGAACATCCAGGATATTGTTCAGAGTGTAAGATATGGCACCCAGCAAAACCGATATCGCCCCTATCGTGGCAGCCAAATACCCGTTTGACAACATTGTGGACGCCCTACGACATGCTGCCACTCATACTAATGAGGGCATAATTGCATACATCCCAAACAGCATCAGCAACTTATCACCACCGCAGACACTCTCCTACAAGGAGCTGCTGCACCAAGCCGAAACAAATGCAACCAGGCTCTTGCAACACGGGTTGTGCAGGCCCAGGTCTATCGTCCTTACCCACTTTGAGTCCGCCTTGGATAGCATCGTCTGGTACTGGTCCATCCTGTTGGCTGGGGGCATACCCGCCGTCACCGGACCCGGGATGTTTAGCCAGAACCCAGCAGACAGACAGAAGCATCTCCGACGTCTTTCCGAGACGCTCAACGCGCCAATCTGTTTGACACGGTCCTCCCTCTTGGGCCCCTTTGAAGAGCAGATAGCGGATGCCCGGATTGAAGCTCGAACAGTGGATGAGATTCTTGCACTTCCCGTGAATGAAGGTGCTGTCGAGGCACCTCTCCCCGCGCTCCACCCATCGCCAACCGACATCCTCGCCCTCATGCTGACCTCCGGCAGCAGCGGCAATGCAAAGGCCGTCCCACTGACACACCAGCAACTCCTCGCAGCGTTCCGGGGCAAGTCCGCCGTGGCGATTCTCCGCTTTCCCAGAAGCCCGTTCCTCTCATGGGTGCACATGGACCACGTTGCCAACCTAGTCCACTGCCACATATTCGCCATTGTGTCCGGCATATCGCAGATCCAAGTCCCTGCCGCGGATCTCCTCGTCAATCCGGTTCAGCTGCTCAACCTCATCAACCGTCACCGCGTCTCGCGCACATTTATGCCCAACTTCCTATGTGCCAAGTTGCGGCGACAGCTGGAGTCGGGGAGTCCAGAGTACACCCTGGACTCTGACCTCAACCTCGAGACGCTCTATGTTGACACCGGCGGCGAAGCCAACGTCACGAAGGTGTGTGTTGCACTCCAAGCCCTCCTCAGCCGGTACGGAGTGCCAGACGACGTCTTCAAGCCCTCGTTTGGCATGACCGAGACTGTGGCCGGGTGTATATTTAATTCCCGCTGTCCGAGCTATGATCACGCCGAACACCACGAGTTCGCCTGTCTCGGGAGACCCATGCCCGGGGTGCGCATGCGGGTGACAAGGCTCGACAATCCAAGCGAGGAGACAGCCCCCGGTGAGCGCGGGAGCCTCGAGGTAACCGGGGAGGTCGTGTTCACAGGTTATTATAACAATCCCGCCGCCACAGCAGAGGCGTTCACCAGCGACGGATGGTTCCGGACGGGTGATCTGGCGTTCATCGACAGCAACGGCAATCTCCATCTTGACGGGCGCACAAAGGAGATGATCAACATCAATGGAGTCAAATACCTCCCGTATGAGCTGGATGCCGCTCTCGAGCAGGCGGAGATCTTAGGCACGACGCCCAGTTACTTTTGCACGTTTAGCTCTCGCGATGGCTCCATGGATACGGAGGTAGTCGTTGTGCTTTACCTCCCCTCGTATGAAGAGAGCGATGACGAAGCCCACTTTAACACGCAGAGCAGCATCATTCGCGTAGTGGCCATGCACACGCGGTCGCGACCGCGCGTCGTACCGCTGCGTCTAGAGGACATGCCAAAGAGCACGCTGGGCAAGTTATCGCGGGCAAAACTGAAGACCGCGTTTGAAGAGGGGAGGTTCGCTGCTCAGCAGCAAAGCAACGATGAAGCCATCAAGCGATACCAGCAAAAGACACGCGGCAGCCCAGAGACACCGGAGGAAGCGCTCATTCTGGATATCATCAAAGAGCAGCTAGAGATCCGACCTGAAGATGACGACTTTGGCGTCAACGACTCAATCCTGTCCATAGGCGCCACGTCGATGGATCTCGTAGCCATCATCCACCGCGTCAACAAGCGTCTCCAGCCCTTTCAGCCGCTGCGCCTAACAGACATCCTCAAAGACCCCACGGCCAAGGGCCTCGCCCTCACAGCAAGCAACACAGCCGCCCCGCAAGAGAAGCAAACGTCCACACACGTCTACCACCCCGTCGTAACCCTGCAACCTCACGGCACCAAGACCCCCCTATGGCTCGTGCACCCAGGTGTCGGCGAGGTCCTAGTCTTTGTGAACTTAGCACACCACATCAAAGACCGGCCCGTCTACGCCTTCCGCGCAAAAGGCTTCAACGCTGCGGCCGGCCTGCTCGAGCCCCCCTTTACCTCTCTAGACGAACTCTTCACAACCTACCGCGACGCAATCAAGCAGCGCCAACCCCACGGGCCCTACGCAATAGCGGGATACTCCTTCGGCGGGATGGTGGCGTTTGAGGTTAGCAAAATGCTCGAACAGGCCGGCGACGAGGTCCGCTACTGTGGGAGCTGGAATCTCCCGCCGCACATCAAGTTCCGCATGCGCGAGCTCGTCTGGGAGGAGTGTGTGATCCACCTGTTTTACTTCGTTGGTCTGATGACCGAGGAGGCGGCGTATACGCACAAACCTGCTCTGCAGGAATTTAATCGAGAGAACCGCCGGCTCGACGCCATCCGCTACCTGCGTCAGCACTGTGATGCTGCGCGCTGGGACGAGCTGGGCCTTTCGGAAGAGTACTACTTGCTCTGGGTGGATCTTGCGTCGAATATGCAGAGCTTGGCGGTGGATTATGAGCCACAGGGAGCCGTTAAATGTATGGATGTCTTTGTTGCCGACCCGTTGAGCCATGTTGCGAAGGATCGACGGGATTGGGTTGAGGGCAGGCTAAGCGCGTGGAGGGAGTTCGTGCGTGAGGGTGTGCACTTCCATGATGTGCAGGGGGCGCATTATACCATGCTGAACAGGGAGTATGTCGAAGATTTTGCTGGGACCTTGAGGGCCGTACTCAGGGAGAGGGGGGTGTAGTGAGGGTGTAGTGGAGGGCCCTAGGGTTTTTCTTTTCTTTAGTCCAAGTTAGTGCTTGACACAACCCGCGGGTTACCCGTCACGGGTCGACCCAAAACCCGTAACGGGTCGGGTTCGGGTTCACTGTCTGAACCCGCGGGTTGGGTACGGGTCCAAAGTCCTGACCCGTACGGGTTCTTGGCTAACCCGCGGGTTACCAAACAGTGCAAACATAGTGGGCCTCATGACATGTATAAGTTATGCAATTTTGAGCTGTATCTTTGGGTATTTGGATTACAGTGGAAGC
>JAPDKU010000204.1:0-10602 GCA_027569715.1 Hamigera avellanea
CGGTCATACGATATCATTTGCGGTTCTTCCTGCGGTCGTACGAGGTTCTTTGCGGTTTTTCCTGCCGTCGTACGAGGTTCTTGAGGGTCTTTTGCGGTTCGAACCGCAAGGAACCTCAATGTAGTAGGTCTTTCTATCCAATCACCATATAGTAACAAATTTTGTCTATCTGAATCTCCTGTTGATCGCTCTATGGAAGCTGGTTTCTATAATTTACTAGTACGTCTCTTACTCCCCTTTGTTTTCTTTCCCCATTTGTATTTCATACTCACCTCGTCAAAATGTCACAGAGCCAGGCCTCTCAGTTTTCTGATCACCATCCCTCATCAATTTTTGGCGATAATCCAGTGGATACCCTTCCCTTTCTTCCATCTGATGGTCCATTTAACCTCGACGGGCGCGATACGCCAAGTTCTGCCCCTGACGTGAACTTTACCCGACCGCCGGTTCCTCCTCTGATCCCTGAGACGCTCCAACGCGTTGGCCCTCTGGTCCAAATGGTAAGGGCTGGTTGTGGAAATAAAGATGCCTTCAAATTCTAGGCGCAGTGTTTGTAACCATGCAGCCTCAGAGACGAATGGCGTCAGTCTTTCCAAATTCTTTCGTCAAAGTCCCAGTTCCTTGTTTGTGTTGGTCTGCCCATTTCCGAAGGAACACTCACCCATGCCAATGATTGATAATATCGCCACAATTATTCTTGTCAATTTGGAGAATTCTAGTAAGATTACATATACGTCAAGTCGCCGGTCAAACATATGCGACCACACCTCATAAGCAAAGATTTTCCCATATCCGCAATCATGGCTCCTCTTTCACATCCCCATTTCCTTTTGTCAAAAGCTCAGGAGGGAGTCAGCTCTGAGAGGATCAGCTTGGTATCCAAGTTTGACAACGTATAGGCCATCTTCACAGGACAGGAGCGGTCGGGTCAAATTTGTGTAGGCCTTAATTTTAGATTGATAATTCTTCAATCTTGGATAAAACCTGCAACAAATAATCAGCATCTGGTTAAACAGGGGTGGATCTTCTATGCCACGTAGTCGTTACCTTTTCGATGTAGCGAACGCCCACCCCAACACTGTTCCCGTCGGTCGTACCACCTCGAGCTTTTTCGAAGACGTTTTGCTCGCTGTTCGAGTCAAGGCAGCACAAACATGCAAGAACAAGATTGGTGTATTGATCTCCCACGAGGCTTTCAAGTCTATCCTTGGTTATAGCCACTAGCTCCGCCTTTATTGCCATAGCATCTCGCCGATGACTTTGAGCGGTAATTAAGCTTTGGATGTTCAGCTCAGACCAAGGATGTGGCTGGCTCTTGCCTGGCTCCCATAACACGAAAGAATGCCACAGAGCGATTTCGAGAAGGCAAACGCCGAGACTGTATATATCATGTTGCATATTGAACGCTTCTTCGGTCCAAAGTCCCTGTCGCTGTGGGTGTCGATACAGGTTCTTTTCCCATTCCAAGTCGCCCATCAAGTCAGTCTGCCCCAATTCGTATCTAATGCGTTCAAATCCAATCAGGAATGATGGACCTATACGCGCGTCATGACTTTCGAAAATGATCACGGTCTCGGGGCGGATGCATTTGTGGACGAATCCCATCGTGTGGACGAACATGACTGACCTTGCGAGCTGTTTAGCAAGCTTTAGGCGCTTTGTCAAGAAGAGTTTTGGTTGTGCCAAAAGGATATCCCGTAGTGTTCTGGGTTGACTGAGCCCCTCCGGGATCTGCAGGACGTATTCAAACTGTGTACACTGAGGAGTCTTGTTGGGATCTTGAGGTTGGATCTTAACTGCCCCTAAACACTTCAGAAGACCAAATGAATCTGCATCCACATGGCTGAGCATACGGGCCATATCTCGAACATGACCTTGGATGGTTTCGAGCTTTGCGCTTGGTCCGTAATCGGTTCGATCCAGCAGAACCTGCTTCCCGCCGTAGTGTGATGTATATGTGTTCGTACCCGGTATTTGATCGCGATGACCTGAGATGCTCTCAAGAGACATAAATATTGATTGATCGACATTGTTCTCTTGACTGGAACTGTCACGAATGCTTTCTCTGATCTTGAGGAGTCTGCTTGCCGATGGGCTGCTCTTCTCTCGCTGCAACCTTTCGTCAATCGCTGGTGCCGAAAGTAGCGTGATCAAGTACCACGATGGATCAAATCTTCGTTGCCACGTCTCCAAGCCGGCCACAATCTTTTTCAAGGCTTGTGTGAGATACAAAGTCTTGACTTTTGCTAACACGTTGCTCGATGAAAGGCGTTTCTCATGACTCCTCTTAAGAGCTTCAACGGCACCAAGAAGCTTCTCGTTAAGGTGAGATATTGCATCTGCATAATGTTTTTGAAGCGACGGCTGAAGTAGCGAGGAATTCCAGAAATCCTTCAGCAGCCCGACTTGCATCTCCATTTTGTTCCAAACGCCCTCTATGATCAATGCCATTTCCTCGATATCTTTACCAAGATTGCGTATTTCTCGACAGAGGCGTACCATCGTTTTGCCGTTACTGCGTGGTGTAGAAGTCCTTCATCAGCAGTTAATCTCACCGGAGGATCAGGAAATTACCTAATGCACAGATCTAGCGTTCCAGCCAAGCTAAGCACCAATGTAATCGCTTCCATCTTGATATCGAACGGTCGAATGGTCAATAAAGTTGTGTTCAATAAGTGCCGGATAAGCTCTGATGGCGAGATCGGTAAGTTGGTGATGCCGGTGCACAAGTCAGACTCTGGGGACGTGAAATATATAAAGCGAACACCCGACCAATTCACATGACATATGTAGGTTTGGGCTACCGGAGTAGACCTCGCCAAATTGGTTTTTTTTGGTGGGGGCGGGGGTATCCTACGAGTACCTGTGAACCCGCCAAGTACCTGTGAGGCTGAACCCATATTTTAATATTTTACGGAATAACATTTGTAATATATATATTAACCGCATACAATTATATATAATACGGTATATATTATATATGCAGCGACCGTTCATCAGTGTCTGCACTGCAGTACTGCCCACACCGCTATTTGCAAGGTACCACTGAATGCTGACTGGCGGGTTTGGGGTCAAGGGGTGGGAAATTCAACCCGCAATTTTGGCGGGGTCTAGGTAGTTTGGTCTGATAGGGAAGCCATTCGAACAAGGCATTCAGCAGTTCATGATTCATTCTCTGTTGACACCACCTGAGAATCACATTTCTTGATCCTTGGCCGTAGTACTATTCTTAAAACCACGGAAGAGCGGGCCGTGCGGAGCAATGACTGGCCCAAACTATAAGCCCCACAAGGGTCCATAGGTAGTGTTTTGAGTGTGCGCCGCCTTCTGTCCACAGCCTGTTTTGTTCATTTAGCATCTTTTGACTTCTTATCAGCTTCACCAAGCCTCATCAAACCTGGATTTTCCTGTTTTAGGCCCAGTCTCTTCGAAAAAAGAAAAAAAAAAAAAAAAAAAAAAAAGAACTCCAAGCCCACTCGCACGTCTCAGTCCAGAATCACTCATTTACGATGGCTGAAGAGGACCCTGTTGATTCACTCAAGCTCCAAGTCAACGTGTCCCACGACGGTACCCTCTTGGAAACTGGGCAAAATCACAAAAAATCCCTCTGGAATCGGGAGAAGTCTCTTGCCCACCCTCCTGCAGACAACGTGTTTCTATACAAATCCCCACAGGGAGAATTTCGGGTGGTTAAGCAGATTCGTTGGCAAGATGAGAGGGCGAATTATCGGCGAGAACTCCAAATGATGCAGCGAATATTGAAGGGAGTGGAGTGAGTAATTCTGTCTTTCTTTTCCTTTTATACTCCTTGGAATGCGACTGAGAGCCTGTGTGGCTAATACGAACGACATCTGCCTAGGCCCCACCAGAAAGAACTGTTCGTTGATCTCGTCGGTTGGTTTGCATCTGATCACTATATCCACTTTGTACTGGAGTACTGCCAGCACGGGGATATCTCTCAATATCCTACTCCCATACCGGAGGTGGACGCATGGTGTGTCTGCAATCAACTGATCGGGGGTCTGTCTATTTTACATCGACTGGGGATTGTTCATCGTGACATCAAGCCACAGGTAATGGGTTCGTTTCTGCTTTACTCGAGATCTTGGATATTAAACTAGAATTCCAGAACATTTTGGTCAGCGACATCAATCCGATTCGAGTGAAGATTGCGGACTTCGGAATTAGCAAGCTCGCCCATAAAGACAGTGCACGGCTTGCAACACAACCTACCACCAGAATCGGAACGCCGGGTTACATGGCACCTGAGCGACTTGACTTGACTGATACTAGTTCAGGATCAAGTCATACAACTGCCATTGACATATGGTCTCTAGGCTGTCTGATACATTATATTCTAACGGACAACATACCGTTCGCGGAACACGGATATAGCACCTACAATTCGTTCAAGGTCTTAGAGGAATATTGCCACGGCGATAGGAGCTTCCCGGATGAACTTCTGACCAAGAATTGTGTTAGCCTTTCAGGCCGACGTTTCGTTCAACGGCTTCTAGCGCCGTTCCCCGAGGATAGACCACAGGCTTCCGAGCATCTGATCATGGACTGGGATCCGTTCTCCACTGGCAGGACATCGCCTGCTCCAGAATCCCCCGCTATGTTCCAACCTACTGACAGTGCAGTCAATACTTTGGACTCACAAGAACGGTTGGAAATCCAGAATTTCATGAAGAGACAGGAAATGGTAAGAGTATTTCGATGCCGAATCAATAGTGACGAAGAATTGATGCCCTAATTAGTATATTGCTAGGGGAATACAACATCATCGGAGCTTTGGTATCTCATGAAGTCAGAAACGCGTGGTCGGTTAGACAGGGATAGACTCCGACTACTTCTTTCATCTGACGCGAGCCCGGAAATGCACTTCCAGGGATACACGGCCCTTCATATTGCCGCGGAGCAAGGCTCTGCTGAATCAATTGAGGAGCTCCTTCGCTACTGCACTGATCCCAATATCCGCACACAACCCCACCAGGAGGCACCGATTCACCTTGCGACTGTTCAGGCGGATTACAAGTTGTTTGAGAAAAAACTAGGATTACTCCTGCAGAGTGGCGCAGACATTGATGCCAGAAATATTGAAGGAGATACCGTTCTACACTTCGCACTTCGAAGAATGGCAACTGTGGATGCAAGCGAACTGTTGCTTGAAAAGGGGGCATCTACGGAAGCTAGAGGGCGACACGGGCGCACTCCACTTCAATATGCGATTTTCCTCGAGAGAGAAGAGCTTGCACGGATTTTATTGAACCATGGAGCCAATCCGAATTGCGAGGATGAGGAAGGCGCTACCCCACTCCACATAGCAGTGAAGTCCAACAAACTAAGCATCTCAATCGTGGAGAGTCTGATCGAAAATGGATTTGACATCAACAAAGAAGACAAGAATCATCATACACCACTTTTCGAGGCAGCAGTTCATGGAAGACGGGACTTCATACGGTTGTTGGTTGATCGTGGCGCGAAGTGCAGCCCGCATTCTGCCAAGCTCGAGGCCCGTATTTTCCAAGCGTACGAGCGCCCACTGTTCAACCTATTCAACCTACGCATGCCTTGGCTATCCTAGATACGTTGATCTAAGTGAAGCCTTGATGATGAGATATAAATCTACATATATTACCCACTGGTGAAAGTATTTGTAGCTGGATCAACTGAAGGACCGGCAAAGCAGCTCCCAGCCTCAAACTGAAGATAGGGATGCGAATCTCAGACTGTTATGCTCCAACGAGAACCCTTTAGTCTCCTCCGCGAAATGTCTGAGGATGCGGGCCGAGGCCGGAAGCAGCATGCTGGTATTTTGTTAGTTAGGCATTGCAGCTGCCATAATTCCCAAACTCACAACAGAACTCCCAGATAGACCATGTCAAGTTGTCGCAATAAACGGATAAGGTGTCCTAGAACATCGGTGGATCCGAAGTAGACCGAAATTGCCAGAGAGACACCCATCTCTATTTAGACAGATCAGAATCACCACTGCTTTCACGGGTTAGGGCGCCATACCACGACCAATCAATGGAAAACTTTCTGAAACGAAAAGGGCGATAGGCACTTCGACAACGAAATGAAGAACACTGAACCCTGCGTTAATAATTCCAGCAGCAATTCGATTTCCCCAAAATGTGGCAGCAATGGCAGCCGCAACGCATAAACACATGCCATAAAGCACGAAGAGAATTGTTCGCCGTCGTTGGAAGTGGCTCGAAAATAGCGCCGCCATGAGGATCACAATCAAGCGCGCCGCCGGAACGATCGCCAAATTCACTACCCACGACAAGTCATTGTGAGAGTGGAGGAGATTCAAATAACTCCCATGGATGAACACATTCGAAAATCCTCTTGTGAACATTAGTAAAGCGCATGCCATCAACAGAGTCCTACATTTTCGGTCGGTCTCGGACCCTGTTGAGCTTGTAACCATATCACTTTCAAATCGACGTTCCCGGTTGAAGATCGCGTCATAAATCTGGTAGATATCGCGAGCTGCCCTAACTGACGTTTCACGCAGGCTCCGTAGAGAGTAATAAGCGGCTTTGACGTTCCCATTAGAGGCTAACCAGTATGGTGAATCTGGCATAGCAACGCTGAGTACCAGAAGGATTGACGAAGCGAGCAATGCGGAGACAGGCGGTATATGCGGAATTATGAAGACGTTGAAACGAAGTATACTGCTGAGTGCAACCATTCCGCTGCTCATACATATCATAAGGTTAGTTTACTCGGACTGGGTCATTCTGTGGACAATCTAGTTCAACTCACGTATACCACGTTACAAAGCAATCGACGCGCGTGGAGGACTCGCTTATCTCAGTGATATAGAGAAGCGAAGTAGAGATCAAAAGCATTGCTGCAACTCCAGAGAGACCTGCTCTCCAGAAGGGACGTCCGTCCAATTCCCTGGGGTCGAGAAGCCACCAAAACGAGGCCCCCAATGCAATGATTGCCGCTACGCGGAAAGCCTGACGCCGGCCGCAGTATCGATTCAAGGTCCAGGACAAAACGAAACCCGAAATCGCAAGTGCCGTTGAAGGGATCCTTGCGAGATAATCAGTGTCTCAATAAGTCAGTTTATGCAAGTGTGAATCGTACATGAGCAGCGGATCTTGGTCGTATTCAAATGGCTGACCGCTCCCTGGATCACACAGCAGCAATGAGACAAGGCCGGCAGCATAGCATACACCGGTCCAGTTTATCGGGAGTTTCTTGATATGCATATCCCCAGGCAGAACAGGTATGCGTTTTGCCATCTCGTGATACTCATCCGGATAGTAATATAAGAGTACCCCCTTCCTGATCGCATTGCGTGATTCGGGCAAGTCGAATCTGGTGACGAATTCGTCTGCCGTGAGAAGGGCATCGATTCCATCGGCGCTTGTAGTG
Organism: Hamigera avellanea; assembly: GCA_027569715.1. Taxonomy (NCBI): domain Eukaryota; kingdom Fungi; phylum Ascomycota; class Eurotiomycetes; order Eurotiales; family Aspergillaceae; genus Hamigera; species Hamigera avellanea. Next base: position 7,399 of record JAPDKU010000204.1, read on the forward strand.
TTGTCACTGCTGTAGGTCGTTTGGGATTAGGTAGCTATCCACCATAGTGACGGGATGTAACGGGTTTTTGTGTAAACTCACCGAGTGTCGCAATCCGTCGCGTTCAGATCACGATTGATTCCACTGTCGAGTTCCATGTCTGAATATTGGGCCAAGCATCGATTGCCATGAGAAAGCCTTGGTGTCGTAGAGAGGAAGTAGAGAGATCCTTTTTGGAAGAGAGCTGAAAAGTGCCAAGACTGACTGCGCCCCCCCCCCCCCCCCCCCTGCATACGCCCGAGTCGTAGACTCGTCACACTGCTCTAGGCAGCACGATTGGCTGCTTGTTTCGAGAAATCCCTGACCGTACCTACCTACCTATCCTCTTCAGCCTCCTCCGTACAGTAATCATTATCAGAGTTGGGACCTTATTTTTTACCTCTATCCCGAATGGCCCGAGACTTATCTGAACTTATCGGTATGTCGTACCTGGCTGTCAGGGTCATGCAAGTGCCCAGAGACCACGGTTTCAGCCAGATCGACACCAATAACGCTGTATCTGAGCCTACTAAGGTGAGAGAGGGGGGTGTGGAGAACAGGGCTTCCCGTCCGCTCAGCCGTACTTAAGCCCCGCCACACGCCGGCAGGTTAGTAGTTGGGTGGGTGACCACCAGCGAATCCCTGCTGTTGTATGTTTTTGCATCTTGACTTTTTTTTTTCCCTCTTCATTTTGATAATGCCACCATAGGTGATCCGACCTAATATTATTTTAAAAGCGTGCGAGTATGCGGGTTACATCTGTCTCCCCTCAGGCCGGGTCCAAGTCGGTAACACTTCTGTAGTGCAGAGTATATGTTTTTGGGAGAGGGACTGTTTCAATCAGATATGGCCCCTCCTGGACCTTTGTTCCATCTTCAAGAGAGACAATCAAAAAGACCTTGTCGCCTACTCGGTACTGGCTTTTCTAAATGCGAATGATGGTCGTCAATCGTGGCTGGCTACCTCGACCTCGTCGCCGCGACTCACTTGCGAGTAGGGCTCGATATAGGCTCGCCCTTCGTCGAGGCAGAATGAGATATCCTCACTGCGTACTTAAGTATATAACCCAGCATTGCTGAGGACCAGAAACTCACCTATCTGAATAGTCCATCCCTGTAAATGATGTCGCCCACTGCAAGTCGCCGAGAACATAGGCGGCGCTAGCAACAAGTGCGAAATCAGGTGATAGAAGAGCAGAGGTGAGAATACCTGGATTTCTTTGAAGAATTAGGTTCAAAACTTTCGAGGAGAGTATCATTCATAAATCATTGAAGGATTGCCTCCTGAGTTCGCTTTCAGCTGCGGGGTCATTTACGTTGCCTGTGACGCGGGCCACGATGGCCCATCCTGCGGCTGCTGCACTGCCACGTCACAGGCATCGAAGATTTTGACCAGGCAGTGTGGGTAGGTATGGTGTTACTGCTATTTAGGTAAGGAACGATCTCATCTTCGGCAAGTGGGTGACAGCAAATCAAGGAAAATATGGATCTGTTGAAAGGTTTCTTGACGGGACGAAGAGCACCGTCGCTCCAAGGGGACATTGAGTGTCAGCCATGCCCCTCACAACCTCGGCGAGGTATATCCTGTCCTCAGAGCACCTCGAACCTTTATTGATATGACCATCACTACTAGTGGAAGATTTTCCAGCGGGTTATTCGAGGTTCTCTTCGCTTCTCGGTGCTGACGATACATTCCAAATATATCGACGATTCGCAAATATTCGCATTCGAGACCTTTTATCAAAACAAGACCGGCTTTCCATCCTCGAAAAGGAGGAATTAGAGACTTTCGACTAAGAAGAAGATACGCCAGTATTTCTTGGAAGCGGTCGGCTGGATCGAAATGCTAAACGCCAGGGCGTTCTTATAGAGATCGATATAAATTTACGCTCCTATAGTAGGCCCACGCTCTGCGATAGCTCGATTATATAGATGATAGTAACCTAGATCAGTCCTTGATGAGGAACCATCAAATCCTGCAACTAAAATCAACGAAACGTCGCGATGTGCGCAGCTTACAAAATTGGATTGAGGGCACAGCCTTAGCCTATATAGCTCGAAAAGAGACGCAGGATTTAGACTACGAAGAAGACCTCTTGACGCTGGCATGCTCAGACGATAGTACAATATCTTGTCTCAAGGACTGGGCGGAAGATCAACTCATCCAGTTGTGTGGCAAATATTACAAGGTGGGGAAGAAAAAGAAAAAAAGGTCGTGTAGGTCGAGTGCTAAATTCAGAGAATCAGACTCGATGTAACGACATTTCAAGTGACGCGAATGTGTATTTATCTCACAGCTCATTAACAACTCACCTTGCTCGGGCTCTTCTGGGGTCTCTGGTGGTGGTCCTCCTTCTAGTCCCCGTCCTTCTGTGTCAATTTCTCGAAAGTGCGCTATCACGACTGATTGTGATGGTGGTCGCAACGGCGGGTAGAATAACGTCAATAGGAGCTGCCAGGAGGGTTTCATCTTTATTTGCTTCCCGGAGGAGTTCTTGGAGTACATCTGGGTCGAATCGCTCTGGCGGTAGGACAGTTCGGAGGCGGTTCTTGATCCTATCATCGTCCAGGTCTGTCTTTGCCGGGCGGTCTCCTGGTTTGCGGCTGAGGGCATCTGGGCGGACCGCCTTCGAGCCGGGGCGGTAAACAATTCGGAAGTTGAATTGCGACAGAAATTCTGACCATCGAACTTGTCGTTGGCTGAGGATTTGTGGAGGTGAAGTACTCTAGGTTCTTGTGGTCCGTAACTATCTCAAATGGATCAGTAACTCCCTGGAGCTCCGGTCGCCATTCTTCGAGTGCTTTGATGATGGCAAGTAACTCCTTATCATAAATCTCATAGTTACATTCCTGCGCTGAATGTTTGCTGGAGAAATAAGCGACAGGCCGCAGTATACCATCATCGTCGAACTGTGATAGGACTCCACCGGACGCCCAGTCAGACGCGTCTGTTTCCAGGATGGTTCGTTTCGTGTAGTCGAACATAGCAAGTACAGGTGCGGTGGTGAATGCAGTCTTCAGGTCGTCAAATGCGTTTTGTTGCAAGAGGCGAGGCCATGCGCCCGCACAGTGCTGGAAAAAGCACCCAGAACTACGTCCACGGAAGGACCGTACAATCAGAACAGAACGGAGTGCTTCCGGCTCACCAAGAAATCATGAATCAAACGAAAGCCAGAAGGAAGAACGG
>JAPDKU010000205.1:0-10601 GCA_027569715.1 Hamigera avellanea
AGATATCAAAGGAGCCCCATGAAAATCAACTTCTGGTGGGTGAAAGAGCAAAACTGTACACAAAAGCCGCCAAGATACGTCGTTCCAAAAAGCTGGAGTTTATCAAGAACTGGTGGAGTTCTTGCTATGATCAATATATAACCGGGGACGAATTCGAAGAGAGAGACTCAACATGCCTTTTGGATATTTACTGCAAGTATATGCCTGAAAGAGAACGCTTGCGGAATCACCTTTTCACCAAAGCCTCACTACATAGTGAAACCGGAAGGCAATGTTTACGCGATATGGTGAGCATTTGTGTCTCGAAGGATAAGGTTGCCTATTATCCGGGCGAGGAGCCAGTTGATGGAAAGTGTCCAGTGTGCTCAATAGAGATGGCCAGGTTTGTTAGATAACTTTTCAATGTTTACCTAAAAGCTAATCAACACAGCTTCCATAAACAAGAGCGATCGAAGCATATTCTACAATGTAGAAGAAAGTCAATGAAAGCTGCACCCTACCAGCAGTTGTATAAGAACGGGAAGCGAGCCCATCGACGAGCGCAGCGGACCTTCCTTGAATGGTGCTATTTATGCTCAGGATGGTTCGATACGGAGGAAGATTGGGCCGAGCACTGTCGCTTCCACCTAGAACATCTACAGCCGCGATGTGGTCTTTTGACATTCCGCTATACGTTGGTATACCCAGGACTCTGCCCCTATTGCTTAGGTGACTCTGAAAAAGAGCCCCAGGAGCGATTCAAGCAGTGGCTGGCTAAGTCCACGCTGATCAACCATATCAACGAAAAGCATCTCACTGGGAAGAAAGAAGATGAGCCTCTTCAGTGTCCCCACCCTTGCTGTGAGAAAAAAACATACTGTGGGACGCTGGGTCTGCGACACCATTTCTTCAATTCGCACTCTATCGAAGAACCTCGGCGGAACTGTGTCTCTCAGAAGAGAAAATGGATCGCAGATCCTGATGTCGGAGGGCAGCCTTCAAAGAAACTTCTGTTGAGTTGATCAAAGCAAATCGTTCTATATATTCCACCGTATTTAGCCTGAAGAATCAGAGCAATAAGTAGCCTGCGGTGGCTCCACCATCTTAGAAAATATATCTTAGTGGACATCCTTATGCTTATTCCTATATTGTGTGACTCTTGATCGTTAAGGTTCCTTGTAAGTGTAGCCAAGTTGCAATGCCGGGCTGCGACTTCGAAAGGGGTTGCAGGGAATAGCCCACTTCAAGTGCTACTCATACCTTAGACCATTTACCCGCCTACTAAATGACAGAAGTTGGTACGATTTTATTCAACTACATGCTTCTTTGTATGAACTCTTAGGCGCAGGAACCACCGTTGAGCAAGTCAGGGATGAGGCAGGCGGACAACTCAAGCGAATCACTGGCCCAACTCGAGAATTTTTCCTTGAATAGTGCATTGAAACCGTGGGTGCGAGGAAACAGACCGCAAAAGGATATTTTCAGAATGCCGGTCTGACAGTCGAAGAAATGTCATAGGGAATGCATCCCTGCAGACCAGTAAGTCAAGCAGTCGTGCCTGAGTAACTTACTTTAACAAAGTTTATCACACTATAGTCAAGCTTAAGATCAAAGGCGAGGTCTGCCGTCCGTATTTTCATAGTATTGAGAGGATATGGGCAAGCAAACAGCAGAGCAAACCGTGGATTAACAGACAGTTAATGTATCTAACCAGCCACCAAGTCGAAGTTTCACTATGTGTCCCAAATTTATTGAGCCATCTTCTTTCACGCTCACTTCCTCTAAATCGCGAAGGATACCCTCTATATATCCCCCTGCACCACTGAGTTTTATAATACGCGCAATGGCACGGTGGACGGCGAGCAGTCGAGGAGATGGTGGGTCGATCGTACAGTTTGGGCTTAGGGTCAGTGTGCGAATGACGGGGAACAATGGATCACGTAAGAAGGAACGTTGCTCCGTTGAATCAATCTTATATTGATATGGGTTGCCTGTAGGCTCGAAATATATCTTGAATGTGCCAAATAATTGATGATAGTCCTATGTTAATGTTAGAGCGTTCATGGGGCTATCGATCTTCGGAAGTTCGGATATTCGATTAAATGGGTAATTCCATGATCGAACATATCCAGAATTCGGAGGGCATTTTTTTTCGAATCGCTCTATGAAGCCACGTTAACAGAATGATTATGAAGATTACAGATCCTACTCACCAGGTCCGTTTCACCAGAAGAAACCGCGGTGTGAGAATGGGGTAAAATATGCGCGACTTCCAAGAATTGAAATCGGTCGTTCGATTCATTTCGAAGAAGATTTCCATCATCATCCTTATACTCTTCCCCATCTTGTTCGAAAGGCTTTTCAGCTTCACGTCGATCGAATTTTCGAGAAATAACACACCGATAATGATCACGTACAAGACAACTTTGCCTCAGAGTAGATATACGCTGCCTTGAACTAACTGCTGAGGAGTTCTCAAATGAAGATAAGGATGCTGGCGTAGGTTGTGGTGTTTTGACCGACGAAGCTCTGACTATATAGCCCGCATTAGTTAGTACTTGTTTCAAGTGGCAACTTCAATCAGGTAGATAGCTACAACCTGGCCTTCAAGCACCTGGTTTGTCTGACAATGATCTATGATGCAACACACTGTTTTCATCTGTTGATGGATAGGTTGCCTGGTCCTCATGTTGGCATGCTGGTGGCTCAACACCGCGACCTTAACCTTATTTATCGAGAACCGGACTATACCCTGATCCACGCTGTAATTGTTATGGGCGCGGCTGTTGAATTGTGGACCTTTCTAGAGCGTCGGGCATTGGTGGGAGCCTATGATTGGAAGAATGGGAGGACTGAGGAGGATCGGGCCCGGGTCCTTGATCGCAGCTATACCAAGCTAGTGAACCTGTTCCCATCAGCAGAGATGCCTCAACTGCTCTGTGACCTAAAAGTGCAGGATATTTAGGATACCATGTTTTCGCTATATTCATGCTGCTCCTAGAGTAGCCTTGAATAATGGAAATAAGGGAAACTCTTCAGATCCTGGGAGAATTAGTAGTTGCCCAGTCTAATTCATTGTGACTATAACTTCATTTGTAACCTAAACTATGACTGAGCCCTTCGCATTCGCGTGACAACATTGGAAAAACCTCTGGGAAAAACCAATGTCAAGGGAAAGATAAACTAAAGATTAAGGGTGATACAGCGTCAGTAGAACAGGCGGACCTAGAAGATCCCAAGTACAAAGCCTCAAACAAGTTTTTGAAGGTTGAGAAGATTCATCTCAGGGCCTGCCCATATTAGTCAAGCCCCTTTACCCAGAGTTAATAGCGCAGGATCCTCAAAGCCTCCTCCAAGCTGCCCATTTCCCGCTTCAAGATATCTCGCCGTCGTCTTGATTCTGCGTCCTCGCCAGCAACCATCTCCAGCTCCTCGGCATCTAAACTCATCACTAGGTCTGGGCTGAAAATCCGAAGCGGACTCTCATCAGAGTCCATAAGGAAGTGGTAAATAACTTGCTGACAGACCACATCCACAAATCTCTTACGGGCTACTTTATAGTAGCTCATCAGAGTGTCGAGTATGTCCTCACATACCTGCTGCCCATTATCCTTGTCAATGGTGGAATGCTGACGGAGCGCTTCGATAGGTATATATTCAGTGCCGTCCTTGAACGAGACTGCTAGGGCCTCAAGGGATTCGCACATGCGGTCATGGCGCTTCTTCTGTAGATTCGCGTTGAAATAGTGGTTGAAGGTGGTTGGCCTGCCCCCGCTCTCGATGGCCAGCAGAAACCGCGCGTGGTCCATTGCCCGACGATAAGCATTACATAGCTTGTGGGCAAGCAATCCCTCCCATAGCTGGGCTTTGACCTGCTGCTCTGGACAAAGCTTGGTGAGAAGCTGGAAGATGTAGTCATGCACCAGGACAATAGCCTTGCTGGTATGGGAGAAAACAAGTGGCTCCCATTTCTCTGACTGATGCTTAAAGACGGTAGCAAGGAGTGTACCGCCAAACTAAGAAGATTTTAAGTACCACTGTGGAAAATAAAGTAGGCTGGAATTGCACTTACAGTTCCAAGTTCCGGCCCGCGACTAGACTCGAACACCTCCTCGATCATGCTCATGATAGGACCCTTGAGAGGCTTAGAGCATGTATAATCATCGGTTTCAATAATATCATAAAGTTCGGGATATGATCTTAGAGGGACTTCAAAAGGAAGGTTATCAGTGGTCCCGAACTGAGTCTCAGCCTCATCATCCCACTTAGCTCCGAAGTGCTGCTTGTGGCCACTTTTCCAGAAGATATTGGAGAAAACTTCGTTCAGCTTAACCATTTTTGTAATGAGTCTCAGGTTCGGCTCTGACTGGTCAAATATATTATCTCCCGCATAATACCCGTTCAATGCAGACTGAGTTGTTGCTTGAAACCGAGCAGCCAGTTTTCCGAGATATAGTCTCTGGGCATTGGAATCATCTCTGGCCGGACCCATGATCTCCAGTTCGGCCCTGCACTTGCGTAGGCGTCCTTCAATCTCCAACTTGACAGGGCCAAACTCTCTTCGGGAGATAAGCATCAGCAGCTCACGTAGCCTAGTCTTTAGAGAGGCAATACCGCAACGATCGGGAACGCTTGACCAAGGAAGAGCCGCAAAGAATGCCCTCTCATGAGCAAGACGGGCAGACATTTCTGAATCATCGTCATCTGCGCTGCGATTCTTGACAACGTGATATCCTAGCTTAAGGATATTACGTCTCTCCAGAAGCAGATCCATTGCCGCGTCCTGAGTGGCTTTCTCGGTGGCTAGATCGGGTTTCGTCAAGACCCCCATTGTCCTGATTCCGCTTGGATCCGCTTCTTCCGCAAATTTCAGGATTTCCTGGGTTGTGATGTCGACGTTGCAAGGCATAACCGCAAGAATACTGGTAACTGGTTAGTGGATAGGGTCTAGAAGAGAGGCTGCGCAGAGTGGAGGCCAACATAGTTCTACTGTTAGCCATATATGACTTGACCATGTTCTGCACCATCACAATATCGCTTTCAGTGGTCAGTCCTAGTAGAGATGTTAGCACATCGCCCCTCGCAAAAGACTAGGAGTTGCTTGCCCTCTGTAGGAACGCGGAATATGCCAGGGACGTCAATAACTGTGAGATAGTTTTGCTATCAAAGATGTTAGTCAACTTGGTGACAAAACAGGTAGAAGCTAACCTCTGGCCCGCTGATTTCGATCTTAAGAATATCCTGGCTGAACGCCCCAACACCGGTATCTGAGCCATCTGTGCTCATACGGATGTTCATCACACGGTTAGCCTAGAATAAAAGTTAGTTAATGCTGACACCAGATGCTCTGTGGGACCTAAAGTACCTCATCAAAAATCCTAGCGAGCTCATTGTTATCAATCTCTGAGAGGCGGCGCTGAAACCCAAGCAGGCGCGTCTTGAGTGCCTTGTCTGCGTTGGGACGGGGAATGATAGAGACGAAGATGCTGTTCTGGGATTCACGATGGCACGTAATCTGTGTTGCATAGCGAGTACAAAGGCCCGGAGCACGAGGGAAAGAAAATCCTGTTAAGCTCTCCAAGACAGAGCTTTTTCCAGACGACTGGTCCCCAACAACAATAAGCTGTTATAAATATTAGATAGTATTATATAGGCAAGGTGCTGACTTTTCTGGAATACCTGAGGGAGGGGTATTATTGAGCCAACGTTAAGCTCTCTTAAATCATTGATCTTGGCCAAGATGGCCTGGTCTGTCAGACCGGATCCGGCTTCCATGATGGGCAGTATCTGTTCCAAGCAGGTACTTCAAGAGAAATGAGTTATATGAAAGTCAGGGTAGAATGGAGAGTTGAAAAAGCCATTGCTTGATGGGCAACATGGTCAATTTATCTTCCTGACATACGAATCAACCCACTGGTTGGAATCAACCAACGCTGCTCTGATGCGGATGTTTGAGCAGCAAGTCGAACAGCAAGTATGTCTGATTCCGACTTCACCGCCACCTCAACTCAGTGTAGGGATTATACTGTCAAAAATCAACTTAATCCAATGTCACTGGCTATTGAGAAGCCACTGCAAATGCCAGCTCACCGCTAATAATCATCTATAAATAAGTGCAAACAGATAAGCTGTTCTGTTGCCGGGAAGGATCATCCTCTCAGCGTGTCACTGCAGAGTAAACGGATAATTCAGTCACTCTCACACACGGAAACGAACAGCAAACAGCATCCTATATTTCTTACTGCTACTCCTAGCTACACGCGCGGCGCTAAGGGGCTTGCAGGAACAGAACTGAGGCGAGCAGCCGGGACAGGCCCCAGGCAAGGCTCAAAGGTCGCCGACATGAACCAGTCCTTATTGGAGGCCTAGTGTAGATGTAGCTCTCTAATCTCCTTGGCTGTCCGGGACATTTAGCCGGTGTGAACCACTTTGAATCCATGTATGCATATCCCTATGCGTAAACCTTCGCATAAAGTACCCCATGGCTCCCTTTCTCGCTCTGTGTTATATATTATCCGAAAGGTATGGATTGCTGGTAAAGAGTCTCTGACTTACATCGGTGACCAGACCTGGTTTGTACCTGGAGGCCGCTCTGAGACCCGGGTAAACGGGCGAGACTGAGGGGTTTACGAGCTCTGAGAATGCGCTGTCATATTGTACCAACAGCTAATGTCTCAGATCCGGCGGTCTGGATGCCGTTTGTTTGAGGGATTGCGGGTCGCTATTGCGGGTCGCTCGTGCGGTGTTTGTAGCGGGTCAACTATAGCTAGTTGCAAAAATGGCGCAAGTGTTTATACTCTGAGATTATCTCGGAACCTTAATCCGAAACACGCTAGGCTGCTTTCGTAATATTCCTAAATATCTGTCAGATATACGGTGGTATTCCTTCAGGAGAGGTTCAAACTTGCAAGATGCACAAGTCGATGAAGACCAAGCAAACTGTCTCCAGCCTGTATACTGATAAAGGAATATACATTAAGAAGACCTAGTGGATCAGTCTCTTTCTTCTTGGATGCAGCTGGCGGAAGAAGTGACTGTGGAATATTGCGTGGGTTGATACAGGCTATGAAAGATAAATATTCAGTCACTGATTGATCTAGTTGCTGAATCTGATGAAAGGAGATCAGCCATGTAGTGGCCACTGGATTCTGGATGTCTGCATAACGTCCTTCGTCCTCAAAATCCTCACTTAACAGCTCCACAACGTCTGGTTCCTGTTCTTGTAAAAGTACCGAATAGTCAGACAGCCCAATGCCATTCTTATTGATATATGCTGCCGCCTGTGTGATAGCTAATGGAAGAAATGCGAGCTGTTTAAAAATGGCAGCAGTTGTGTTGCTGTCATGTAGCAGGTTCTTTCGGATAAGTGACTTTTCTAGAACCTCTGTTGCGGTTTCTTATCCAGCTCAGGAATTGGTATCACATTAGAGGATGCGAGTTTCACGGCTAGTTTTCGATTGCGGGTGGTGAAGATAATACGGCCTTTCTCACTCTGCGGAAGGAAGTCCTTGAGTGCTGGAGCTGTGTTGCTGGCCTTGTACCACATGTCCATATCATGTGCATTGTCAAAGATGAGAACCCACTTCCCGGCCTCTTTTTGGTTGAGATGAGCCGTCAGTCCCTTGTTTGCCTCTGCCGGCTTTACACCTTGCATGCCTAGCATATGTGTGATGCTCATGTAGGCTTGCTCAACACATTCGCGGCTTGTACATGGAATCCCGAAAATTGAGCACTCGGCATCTCTGTCTCATACGCGATAGGCTAGCTCAAGTGCCACCTATGTTTTCCCTTTCCCAATTCCTCCCAATCCAGTGACAGCGATTATTCTTAGTCCATCTCGCCGTGAAATTAATTCCTCCAGTGCGCTGATTTCATGGTGGCGGCCGACAACCCGTGGATTCCTTCCAAACGGGACCGTCCAGGCTTGTTTTTTTTTACCGCTATCGGGTCGTAATTCTTGCGAGGGGTGACAGGAACAGCAGATAACAGAATTCTTCCATAAGGGGCCACAGTAATGGCTGCATATCCTTGCCATTCTTTGTGTTTGTGGGAATCACAATAATCGCAGATACCTCGGATAACGAGACATGGGATTTGATCCATAAGCCCTGCAGCCTCCATCTCAAAACAGAGAATGTCTAACTCTTTGGTGATTCGATCTCGTGTCTGGGGTCCTTCATTACCTGATTCCCGGAAGCGATCAGACTATAGTGAATATGAGGCTCGTTGGTCTTTCGTAGCGGTCAATTTATCAATTAACTTTGATGGCATGCCAGGCATTCAGTGTCACCATCTTAATGCCCGTAAGTTGGGAGGAAAAGCCAGTCTTTATTTGGTCGAGAAAACTGTTCACTTATTCTTTGGTGCTTCTCCGGTGCATTAGATCTAGTTCCTTCCATTAGTCTCTCCCCCATCAGGTAATTAAATTGCTGTACATTTGAGCCACTGCAGTCAACAAAAGACGAGGAGGCTTATTAAGCGACCCAGTACGCTGGAAGCACCCGTCGCAGATTGTTTTTCCACAGTTATACTGTATGACACCACCTGAGGTGGCAGTTGGCATGCTAACCACCACGTCGCCAAGTCGAATGTCGGCATGCTTGCTGGGCACGCCGCCACCAATACCAACCATCAGGCCAAATCGGAGGGAAGGAAATGTCGGTAGCATGTGGGCGAGGACAGTTGCAGCCGATGTGGTTCCATAATAGCTTCATCATACATCATTGATAATTATTATCTCCAGCTTCATCTTTCTGTCTTGAGCCTATAGTTTGTTTCAGAGATCTATAAGGACAGTAAAGAAAAGACAATTTATTGGGAGTCCGAAGGAATCTATCTGACTAGAAGATGAGCTGAAAAGCAATAGGGCTATAACCCTGAGCTATATAAAGAATAGCAAGTAAGCAAACAAGGTTACAAGGCAAGCAGGCAGCCACAGAAGCGGACGGAAGCTCTATACCTAAGGTCCTAAAGCTTCCAAATATAGGTATATATGGATAGATCAGTTCAAGACAGCCCTAGATACCATTCCTCCCACTATCTTCTATATCCTTATTCCACATTCCAGCTCGAAGGCTCAGCCATATCTAATCTTCCTATATGCTGTGCCCGGATCTATGAGCTATTGAACATAGAACATTGATCGGGCGGAGGCACCAAATACCAGCACTAAAATGGATAAAGGGGTGCTGTAACCCATTGAATTAGCCACTTATAAGAAGATATAGGATGTATGCCTCAGTATTTCCAAGGGTTACCTTTAGGAGGTCCTCAATACTTGCTGTATGTGGAGCACCAATAAAATCTTGTGCGAGGAGACCCATTATACCACGAACACCGGCGGGCCTGTGAAGACCAAGAAGTGTTCGAGCGATATCACAGACAGCAAAAATATCTTGCGACTTCCTACAAGCGCCCCGATCCCGAATGATGCTCTCTCCAATATTTGCTAAACAGGTCAGCCCACTGTAAATATACATCTAATAATTTAAAACTGACCGATCTTTACCTCCCCGTCTTCTGTAATAAGAATATTTGAATAATTTAAAGCACCATGGCTGATTCCAAGATCATCATGAATATACCTTAGGCCATGGAGAATCTATTTATTTATTAGTATTAAATATAACCGAGTTCAGTAGTAAAAGCTCCTTTAATATTACCTCTCTGCAAATGGTTGCGACTTCCACTTCACCAAGTCGGAAGACTGGCCATAATTGGTAAATTTCCTTCAAGGACATCCCCCACTTATCATAGATAAAGAAGAGGGAAGTTTCTGTGATAAAAGTTTCCTTGAGATTTACCAAGTTTGGATGAGTTGTTTCCATCAAACGATCCCTCACAATCATACACCTGTTTATTGGGTACTTTTGGACATACGCGATTGGAGCGTTTTCCGTGAATTCGATCGCATGTATACCGCTCCAGGCTGGCTCCAACTCAATAAAATAGCGATCCACCACTGAATTTGGGTGTCCATATTTCACAAATCCTTCGCCGGTCTTTCCTTCCTCGATCTGTAATCTCATATAGGGTAAGTAGACTTGTGGGTGGTGAATTGGTAACTCAATAGGAGAGCTTAACTTCGTAACTGAACGCATTCTCTTTAAATCTTTTAAGAAAGTCCTTGAAGTTCTATAAGATAAGTTGATAACTCATATAGATAATAGAATCTTATAAGACTTATATGAGGTACTCCAAAGTCAAAGACAACGCTCAAGTATAATAATAAACTCTAAAAGGGTACGCGGTATATAGAATAGCGGATTGACCTGGAGAGACAGGATAGGTAGGCCCATACTTCTATTTTGATAGTATATTTTGAATAACATTGTATGAGAAATCTATGTAATTCCTGCGAAAGATGGATTTTTTATTTGTAATAGCGCTAACATTAATAAATATGTGCTGTTAAACCTTAGGCTTCAGTAGCAGGAGGTAAGTTCCACGAGAACCGGGCAATTTAACCGTTAAACCTTAGGCTTCACTAATAGGATTACGTGGGTCTCACCCACCTATGCATATCACCCACCTTTGCATAAGCCCATTCGAAAACAGCCTCTTCTCTATTCCATCGCACAACTCCACTTCAGCACATCCTGAATCAAAAATGGATACAGAAA
>JAPDKU010000206.1:0-10316 GCA_027569715.1 Hamigera avellanea
AGGGGATAAAATCAAATAGTGAATTAATAAAGGTGGTGGTTGTTGCAACTGGTCGTAATTTCAACAATTTTGGTGTAAAATCGTATGCAAAGGTGGGTGATATGCATAGGTGGGTGAGACCCACGTACACGTAATTCAGGACGGCGTTTAACGAAGGAATAGGCCCAGTTGACTCCAAGCACTGCGGTAGAATCTTGGGAGCGTTCACGAAGTAAAATCTGCGCCATTCCACGTAGAAACTCTGGCCGAATTGAAAAGCCTCGCTTATCTGCATCTAGCACTCTCTTCACAAGGACCTCCTCTTCAATAGCTGTTAATTTATGGCCATTAGCGCGTGTTTCTACGCGTGGTTTTGTGCCTTTAAGCCGACGGCGAAGGGTAGCCTTAGATACGCTAAATACTTCAGCAGTTTTCAATTTTGATTTAATTTTTTGTGTTTTATAGGCAGAGATAGCCATTTGCATGCGATTTTCTTGGGATAAGAGCATTTTGTATGAGCATAATGAAAATCTGACGCGTTGTTGAATGTTGGTTTGAGTATTTTGATGGGTGCGACGGAAATTCGTCACTCGGTCGTATTCGTCACTCGGCCGTGGATTACGTTATCTGCTGATATGTGACTGTGCTGATATGATGCATTAGTATGCTTGGCAATGATGCTTATTGTAGGTTGGCATTGACAGTATAAACTCTGGAGGCGAGAGCCGTAGACAATAGTACAATACTAAAGCCTAAGAACAAACAGCGCTAGGTCACAGCGAGAATATACTGTCTACGCGTCAGGTGTCAAAGAGGGACTATATCTCAGAGGCCAAGGAATCTAGGGCTGGGATAAAAGGCAATTAATTATGAGAAAACACTCACTCCATCTGAGGACCAAGCTCCGACTTTCCTTTACTTCGGTCTCAGCGTTAGTAGCTACTTCATTGGATTCAACCAGCCAAAATGTAGCCTTAGTATATATCAGGATCAATTCCTTGCTCCACTGCATAATCATGGGTAGTAGTAGTAGTAGTAGTATTTAACGTCCGGCGGGACACAGGCCTACTGCCTGTGGCCCTAGTGGCCTCCCATAGGGCATAGGGACGTGCTAAGCTAAGGAGAGATTTTATGTACATAGTGTGCAACCTTAGAAAGCAACTCAAGCAAGAATGCAAAGGCAATTAGCCAGTTGACTAATTTTCCCTCCGACATGTAAAGGAATCTCAATACTGTAGTCGTAGTTCTATTCAATTTAGGGCGGATTCGCCGGTTGTCAGTGAGGGGTTGTCCTCTGGTGTGTGTTCCGGGGCAGGGCCGGGGATGGAGGAGGTCAAGGCCTGGGCCGTTGGAGGAGGAGGAGGGTAGGTGTTAGGGGAGCGGGAGTGTAGTGAAGAGGAGGGAGGTGGCTAGGTGTCCCTCTAAGGGTCGCCTTAGCGGGTACAGATCTTGGAGTAGAACTCCGTGATATTAAGGAGTTCAGCGAACTCCTTGGCGTTAAGAGACTGGAGGTACTTGATTGCCTCCTGTTTTCCGGAGAGAGATGAAGGCCGACGGGGCCACTGTCGTAGGCTGCATTGGGCCTTGGCGCATAAACGGCGGTGATACCAGTCAAAGTCTCCATGGGAGGACCTTAAGGCAAGCCATCGGTGTAGGACGGGACGGTGTAAATCAAGTTCCGGAAGGGGCTTTACTTCGTATACATGGTTGCGGTCCCACTGCCTGTACCACCGAGAGAGCGCTGTGGAGGCCTTTGCCCACCACTCCGCACGGGCGTCATCACGTAGTTTCCGAAACAGGGTCCTTATGCCACTGATTGTTGGGCATGATTCTGGACCTTCTGTTGGGGGTTCATATAAGGCCCCTCTGTTGGCGAGAGTGTCCGCGGCCTCATTCCCTTCTATCCCCATGTGGCCGGGGGCCCATTTGAGGCAGATGTCGTGGCGGTCCATGGCAGCATGGCAGTTCAGGAAGGCCCACTGTGAGGTGTCCGGTGCATTGCCTCTGACGCCCCAGATGACAGACGTGCTGTCGATGCAGAGCTAGATGCGGCCTGGGGGGCGTTCCGCCAGGGTGCATTCCAGCCCCTTCCACGCCCCGACAGTCTCCGCGTCGAACGCGTGGGAAGGAGGGTTGATGGCCCCGAAACCGCTCAGGAGCTGTTGTCCATTCCGGTAGACTGCGTAGCCGTAGCCCACCTGTCTGTTATTGTCCTGTTGTCTCTCCGACCCGTCTGAGAAAATAAGGGTGTGAGTCGAGGGGAGAGCGGCTGCCCAGGCCTGGAAGGCCCGGGCTGCAGTTTCCTTATCTACCCCTTGAGTAGGATCAGTCCTGCACCCTGGGGTGTAGTGTGGTAGGGTTAATTATGGCCGGGGAACCGGGGGCAGGAGTACGCCCAGTCTTTGGACCTTAGTCATTGGCCTTTGAAGGGCACCTGTGCCCGGCCCTCTTCTGATAAGAGGGGGGGAGATTCGCCCTGTAAGGGGATGGGAGTTGTCGACAGTTTGCAGGCGCAGCGCGAAGCGTAGCTTAGCCTCCTCAAGTGCCGCCATGGCTGAGGGCAGGCCTCCATCCCGGAAGAGGGCCGCCGTGGGCGTGGTCCTCCATACCGGGAGAACCCCCCGTGTCGCTAGGGTGAGGATCTTGTTCACCGTGTCCATATGCCAGCCGACGCGCGCTGACTGTGGCCGGTCCCTGGGCCAAGTTTTGAGCCGGTCTCGTTCGTCCCGCATACCATACTTCAGTCCCGTATAGGAGCGAGGGGAGTACGCAGGTGATGACTGCCTTTCGGAGGGAAGAGGCGGGAGGCCCGTCAACTGTCCTCGCCAAGTTCCGTATGTGTTGCGCAACGGCTCGGGCCTTAGCGGCACGAACGCTTACATGGCGGCGCCATGTGAGTTTTCTATCAAAATAGACGCTAAGCCAGCGGAGGGCAGGCTGCATTCCTTCCTTCTCAGCTGTGGTAATAGGGTCGATAGTCAGGGCGTTGTTGACCCTGATCGGCGGGGCCGCATTGTCGTGGCGCCTGGTGATGTGTATCGCCTCAAGTTTCTCGGGGGTAAAGGCAACCTTGTTGGCTGAACCCCAGTCCAGGATTCCCCGGATGTTCTTAGCCAGTTGTTCCACATTCTGGTCCAGGGAATGGGATGCCCGGTATAGGGCCAAGTCGTCTGTATATCCGAACCGCAACTTGGTATCTTGGAGCAGGAGTTCCGCCATGTATAGAAGGAAGAGAACTGGTGAGAGTGGCGAGCCTCGGGGGGTGCCGCAGGCACTGGATAGCTGGGTGTGGTAACCTTTTCCAGCCTGACCCTGGCCATTCTGTCGGTGAGGAAGGTGTCGATGAACCTGAGGAGCGGAAGGGGCCACCCTTATTCTGTCAATCAATACAATCACATAATCTACCGGGCCAGCCACCGATTATACCAGTTCCTTGCCTAGCGCATGTTATTCAACTAAGCCTAAGGAACCTCCTTGGCTTGATGAAAGTTGACCCAAAGAACGAGACCACAGATCGGCAGTGGTCGGTTGAACAGGCCCAGTCACTTCGCCACGCCCAAAGCCAGCAAGAAAGGGATGAGAGGAGTATTATATATACACTTGCAAAGGTAAGAGGACTATCTCTCACTTTCTTATTATATCTACTCACTCTGACTAGGTTCGTGGCCTAGCAGTATTCATCAACGCTAGCCCTCAATGACGGGAAGCCTTCCTAAATCTTCAGACCCAAGAACCAAAGCTTGTTCCTATCCAGGATGTCAAAACACGCTCGAATTCAACGTTTCTTATGCTTCGACGTGCAAAACGCCTCTCTACAATCTTTACTAAGTACTGTATTGAGCATGGACAGCCTCAGTTCAGATTAAATGCAGAAGAATGGCGACAGATTGATTACTTCCTTTGCATCACACAACCCTTTCATAAATGGACAACTGGCCTCTCTAAGGTAAAAGATGTGACAATCCACAACGTTTTTCGGGTCTATAACAAGCTTTTTGAACACCTGGAAAAGTCAATTCGCCAGCTTAAACGAAAGAAAGTAAAATGGAAGACGACTATGCGCGAGGCGCTTGAAGCAGGATCCAAGAAGCTCTCTGTCTATTACAACCAGATAGAGAATATTCATGGGAATCTCTATGCAATCGGCACAATCCTTGCGCCGCAGTATAAGCTTCACTTCTTCTCCAAGCCAGATTGGTCTGATGACAACTACCGATGGCGCGCAACATACAGAGAGTATATTGAAAGATACATCGAGCCTTATAAACAACGACAGTTAGAAGGAAAGCTCCCCCAGAACAGCCTACCCTCTAGCCGCAAGAAGGATGATATGGAGCTTCTATTCGACGACGATGAACCTCCAGCAGCTCCAGTACACTCTCACCCTAATCAAACAAAGGCAAGCTTTGACGATGAGCTTACCCATTACCTTGATAGTGGTATGTATATTCTACATTTTACCTCTTCACTGCTAACCTTATCATGTTAGGTATACTTAAGGAGACTCCTTGTGACTTCTGGCGAGAGCATGCAGGCCAATACCCAACACTTGCTGCGCTTGCACGCGATATCTTCTCTATCCCTGCAACCGGCGCAGGCGTTGAGCGCCTTTTTAACTCTGCACGGGATATCTGTCACTACCGACGGGGCTCTTTGAATATGTCAACTATTCAAGATCTGATGATGTTCCGCTGTATCTCAAAATTTGATACTGACAGTGAGGACTATGCATCTGATGATGAAGAGCATACTCTAGAAGAGATTCAGGTTACAGAGGAGCTAAGATAGGCTCAGCTCCCTCAGCATACGCCAGACCCAATCAGTGATGATGAAGAAGGGGAAGATGACGCTCCGCTAACTGAAGCTAGCTATACCCAGCCGGCTAGCCAGCTTCAGTTTAGAATTCATGCACCAAGCCAGCGCGCAATGGGGAAACGACGCAAGAGTCTTGCTTCCCTTTCAGAAACAGAAGGGGTTGAGGGAGAGACGAATAGGAATAGAGATGAAGATGAGGACGATGAGATTCCATTGCCTACACTAAATAACGAAGAGAGCCAGATGCGGACATCCAGGAGAGCTCGGAAGCGCCCAAAATTCCAGATGGCTTTGATGTATCGTATAGATAGTATTAGAATTAGATTCAATCTGAAAATGAGCTCTATTTCAACAAATTTCGCCTCTCTGTAAGCAGAATACTTAAAAATACTATCAAATACTGCATATTTTATGCCAGAAAGGGGTTTCTATGTGTTTGCATTATTTTTAGTCCCGCGGGAGTTGGTAAGGTCTAGGCAGGCGCTGCCCTGCCGCCAAAGAAGGACCTGGCAACCCACAAGCCAGCGTTAATGTGTGTTAATGCGGACTTAACACAATTGGTTTGTTGGTTGGTGGCTAGCCTCCTGATTTAACCGGAAATGAACTGAGAATGTTTCACAATCTGCAATTTCACATTAAATTCATTTCACTACCAAGTCCCTTACGAGTCATGGTCTTCCAGTGAACATCCTTGTCTATCGTGCGGTTTGGCGCCGGTTCGGCGGCTATGCAACCTGCAGATGCGGACCAAGCCAATACCAGTAGTTCTGGCTGTTGATCAATGATACCAAAATACTGCTCCTACTTGATCTGGACTGTGTAACCTCCTGCAAGGCTAGCGAAATGGCCTTTCCGTGCTTATTTGGCCCAAAGATAGGATATCAGAGTCTCGTGATGCGCTCCAATGCAGTGACAGGCATGGGGGTTTTGCATTGATCGATGTAAATTTCCGACAGTTGCTTGAAGGCTCAGGCACCCCTCATGGACATGGACAAGACACTCGTACACTTAAGGAGTTGTCGCTCTTTTCGCTTCTTGCTCCTCTTCCGAATATACTCACCCGGTTTATGAACGTCTATAGAGACACCAAGAATATTCTTTGACTTTAACTCATCGTTTCTGTCTATTATCGGCGTCATGTCTTTCTGACGATACTTTTACTTCCCTTTTGACTTAATACGTTTTCTACTGTTCGGCTTTATCGAAAGTCATAGCAATGGTCTGTACTGTATAATCCCTTTCGCATAACTCTAGAATCTTACCAGTGATGATTGACCGAAGGAGCGCGCATATCTTGAATGCGATCCCAAAAGTGCCCCGCAATATATTGTCTCCAGGCAATCTGATAATGATGTTCCTTACATCTTCATCCCGGACTCAAACAAATACTACGGCCCAGCCATCAACGAATCAACACGCGGTCAGGGTAGAGAGGCATATTCCACCACAGCACCTCCTGCTGACAGTCAGCCGCCACTACCTACCTCCTCTGGAAGGAAGAAATGGGTTTGGATCAGTGGGCTGATCGTGTTTATCGTCGTGGTAGTTGCTGCGACTGTTGGGGGAGTAATCGGTAGTCAGAATGCCAAAAAAGCAGAACTAGAAAGGTTCGTTAACCCCCATCTTATCTGTACGGCTTCTGGCTATCTTTACCGTTCTCTGAGACTCACATTATAATTGTTCTTCTTACAGCACCAGCACATCCGCCGGATCAGAGGGTTCATCAACGACGCAAACCGCCTCCTCTTCCACATCTACCAACTTTAACACCCCAGGCAGCGGATCCTCCAGCAGCAGCAGCAGCAGTACAGTCAACGATGCCTGGGCGTACAACGGCACCAGCATCATGGCCTTCACATTCTCAACCACCTCCGATACAACAGGCACAAACTACGTCGTCTTCTACCAACATTCCAATGGCGATATCCGCCAAGTCGTCTACAACAACTCCCAATGGCACGACTCCCAATTCGTTACCAACGATGCCCGTCCCGGTTCTCCCATCTCCGCGTGGTGGAAAGGCGATGACTTCGAGTACGGCCTCTTCTACGTAGACAAGAACAACGTCCTCCAGGAACTGAGAGGCAAGCATGCTAGCAACTCCTGGCTCAATGGCACATTGGGCCAATTGAGCGTCGTGACGTCGGATCCTTCGGATCTCTCTGCCGTTTTCGTGGGAGATTGTAAGGGTGCTTCTACCGCGTGGATTGTATATAACACTGCGGCGGGTGATGAGACGGGGATTCTATACTGGGATGGGTCAACGGATACGTGGAGCCATGGCGGGATGCTCTCGGGGGTGAAGCCAGGTGCTGGGTTCTCGGGCCATGCTAATCTCGGGGTGTGGAGGTATTATTATGTTGCGAATTCGTCGTCTCAGCTCCAGGAACAGGTCTGTCCGGATTGTTGCTCGAATGCGACATCTGCTGGTTGGAGATCAGGTACGTCGTCTGTCTTTGTAGTCTTCGATTGCTTCCAGATCGGCTATTGCGAGACGGTAACCTATGTCCTGATACTGATGATCTCTTGTTGCAGACCTCAATGGCCCCGTCGTGAGTTCCGAAGATGGCGGCATTTTCGTCGCGAATGTCGGCCTCCCTCGAATGATCTATTATCTCGACAACGACGGGGCAATCCGCGAGCTCAACAACTCGCTCCAATACCCCGATGAAGTCTACATGGCAGCTGTTTCTTCCCATGCAGACGCCGGAAACACTGGAACGGCAGTTGATGGGAATGCGACTGTTGGGCCAACCGGCATGGTAGTCGCCCAGGGAATCCCAAATGGGAAGGTGAGCATGGCTCCTGGCTTTCGAGGCAAGATTCAGCAGATCTGGCTCTTCTACCAAGCCACTGGCCATGATATCACCGTGCAGATTCGAGACGCAGACGCCGCGGGGAACTGGACAGATCCGACAACAATTCCAGTGGGTATATCTTGATACCAAGACTGATTAAAGTGAAATTTGTTTCATGTACCTCAGTTTGTGAATACTTATTAGTTATCAGAGCATATCATAGCCCCAATTGGGTGCATCCGGTCGCGATATCTATCATATACGCCAAATGTACAAAGTGTATTCACACATTATACAGTCCGCTTGCCATTCAACCAGTAACAACATTCAGAAGTTAGTATAAACCAAGACATATTCTGCATGCATCATATACAAAAATCAGATACCCCTGAGAGCTTGGGTCGCTCAGTAAGGATCCCACTCCAGTCTCCTTTCGAGCAAGAAGCTCTCCACAGGCAAGCCTCTCCAAACTTTCTTTCCGTCCTCCTCCTTGAAGAACTCGGGCTGGAAGCTGCTAACCTGCGCCCAAGAGCGGATCAAACGGCGCCAGTAGCAGACCTCAGCAGCCGGAGTCAGATAATGTTCGCGGAAAGTCTTGACGTTGTTGCTTGCTACCCGCTCCGCTTCACCGTCCTGAGCTTCAAGCCACTGGATCTTCTCTTGTAGATCGGAAAAGTCCCTGTTGACTTCGACGTAGTTTTGGTTCGGCCCTGAGGAATGCATGAGCGGGTGGTGGTGTTGGATCCAGTCCATCTTGTGAGCCACAACCACGCTCTTACAGCTCTGCAGATACTTCAGGCGACCGGAATACGAGTTGCCCTCGGTATGAGCCAGGTACTTGTATTCGCAGTGTTCGGACATCGATTTGAGATCGTTCGTCACGCTGTCATGATCCTTCCAGTTGAGCGCTTTCACATCGGCCCATGGTTGATTTGCGGTCACCTCCAGGAGTTTCTCGCGTAGTGCCAGGCCCATGGTAGCCCCGCGCCACAACAACTTCTGTACCTTCTTATTCCACGACAACCCTTCTTTCTCTTCAGCCCACTCAGCCTTCATTTGGACCTCCTTCATCGTGCCCACTTTGGTCTCAGGCCAGGACCAGTACCCAAAGTCGGGAATGAGCCAAAGGTGTGTATCGTCGTGGCGACGTGCATATCCCCAGAGGGCAACCGGCTCAAAAATCCGATCGTCTGAGTTGAACGCGAATTCGATGTTTGGCACGATTTCTGGCGAGGATACGAGGGCGCGGTGCAGGGAGGCAAGGGTAGCAATTTCTCGGGAATAGATCTTGCCTTGAATCGCAATTATATACAACTATAATATTTCAAGAGTCAAAGTCAGCCATATTCTCTAATCGAGATAATTCCGCGATGGAATGAGTTCAGATATTATCGCAGTTCCGTGCGGGCGCACCTGTTGATCATAAATCATGGCCCGAACGTAACCGTTCTTAGGTGTGATGGAATCGATCTCTTCCTTCGTGATGCGTCGAAGTCGACGATCTCTCATCGGCCGTTCGATTTCCTCGAACAGACCAGGGAATGCAGCTTCACACTGTTGATCGGTGAGCATCAGATTATCCTTATCTCTCTGGTAATTCCATTTCCCATCGAACAGACGGCCGTGATTTTGCTTGGCGGGGAATCGGTCAACGCCCATAGGTTGCCGATGCCAGACAATTATCGCCAGTAGGAGGAGAGCAGCAGTCAGGATAACTGCATAGCGACGTTTAACAGTCGCCAAGAAGGCTTCCGAATGTCGGCGATAGGCATCAGCGGTGAGTGCCATGGTCCTTTTCGCAAGGGGAAAGGAACATCATCCGAGGGCTTTGCGAACGGAGAGAGAAAACGAACACGAGATCAGGGTAGTGACGGCGACGGGATGTCTGAGCGTGTCAATGTAGCTAACTTAGTCTAGTCACGCCTACGCCAGGGTATTTGTTTTTTTGCTGTCAAGCCCTGTTCTCCTTCCCTGGTGGTCCATGCTGGTCCTTGAGAAAAAATTGGGTGGCAATCTGGCAGATAAGGCCAATCACCACAGATGAATCTCCCAAACCATGCAGCGCTAGTTTTGGGCTCTCTTTCCGTGTCCAGAGACTCCGCCTGGCGGGAAACAACAATCTCGATCTCGATCGATGGGATTTGTGGAATCGGGCTGGGCACGGGCCGCACGCCGTGTGACAATCGGACTGCTCTAGGCAAGAACATGACTGCTATCTCTAGGCCAGTGAGTGGCCTCTGGGTGGCGAAGACAGCTCCTCGTCGCTAGTGAAACAAAAAAAGTCCTGAATCGCACTTGTCACGTGCTTGAGTCCGCCGAATTAGGCTTAGCTGTCATCTCCTGAACAATTTCCATTTCTAGGTTCCCACAACGGAACACGAACGACTAGACCTCGAAATGGGGCCCAACTTTTGGATCCTGATCCTGATCCGCCGGATTTCCGGATCGAAGAATTCGATCCGGATCCGCACCGCGGTTCTACACAGGGCGGATCAGGATCAATCCGTTTAGATCCTGATCTACATAAATTTGCCAAGACTTCCCTTTTTCGGCTGGATAAATTGATGATTCATATTAATAAAATACTGTTATATTACTTATATACACCTGTTCTGGTCAGTGCATTCACAACTCTTAAGATGCAGCAACTTTTTGATTGAAATTTTGTGTTTTGAACCTGTGTATAAATTATTTTACCTTATCCCATTTAAATAATACTAGTCT
>JAPDKU010000207.1:0-10147 GCA_027569715.1 Hamigera avellanea
TCACGGGGAGCCGAAAGAGTCGAGGCTCGTAGTGAGCCTAAAGATGCCGCTCTGCTCTTAGCCATCGCTAAGGCGATGTTACCAGGCTGCACCACGAGGAGGTGGCAGAGTCGGACTTCGCAGCCCCTTAGGTAGGTGGGAAGCCTGAAAGCTGGTGATGGACGTGTGTGGCGGCCATCACTAATCACGTGAGTGCTCACCTCTCATTGGTAGAACACAAGAAGCTCGGATTGGCTACTCTGTACTTTCCGAGCTGCACTCCAGCCTCCTTTTATTTCTCTGAGGCCGTCTTTACGAGATTGCCTCCCGAACGAGCTGGTCGACACTCGCTCCAGGCCTTAGACTAAGTCTGGCCTCAACCCCTTCCTGCTTCGCTAACACTGTCTCTTTTATCTTCCAGTCTTTATGCGGGTCACTCAGCTGAATCTGGTCCCCGGTTAGTCTATTCCAGGACGCCGACATGAATTTGGCAGAAGAGACTCAGACTCACGTCAAAGAGGGAATATAATGTCGCTATGAGCTTGTACATTTCACATTTGGCAATGTTCTTCCTCATACAAGCTCTATCGCCGGCACCCCATGTCAGATCCGCTTTGTTCATCTTGCGCAAACGCTCCGCGAAACCCTCCTCACTTTCCATGGGGCCCTTCAGCCAGCGCTCAGGCCTGAAGGAGAGAACATCATTGCCGTACGAATTTCTGTCGAAATGGGTAGACCAGCCTGAAACAGCGACTGCCGTACCTGACGGCAGTGTGACGCCATCCGCGAGCACTCGGCCAGGGCCGGGTGAAATCGCGCGTCGTGATAACATAGCTCCGATCGGATGACATCTGAACGACTCCCGAATCACTGCATCGAGATACGGCAGCTTATGAATTGCAGCCCAAGGCGGCGGTGTCGGAAGACCAGAGGACATCAATTCTGCATGTAATTTGGCGGCCACCCCAGGATGCTTGCCGACGAAGTACACGACAGACGTTAAGCCGATTGTTACCGTGTCTGCACCGGCCAGCAGCGCGGTAGTGGCGTATCCATGAACAACCCGCTCGTCGACAATGTTAGGATGCTTCTTTTGAGTGTCCAAGATCTGGGACAGCAAATCTTCGCGATCATTGTGTTGTACAGCCCCGTTGGCCCTCCTGCTCTGAATGAGTTCCCGTGCGCGACGGGGGAATGATCCCATGCGCTTCTCAAAAACTTTTGTAATGGGGCTGCCCTTGAGAAGAGCGTGAACCCAAGGCATACAGGCAGCCTACAACAAGGTCAGCTGTCAGAAGCGCCTCTGATATAAGAGCTCTCTACCATCGCTCGGTATGTTTGAGCGGCATCGACGCCTTTAAACATCCCTTCTCGATCAGCTTCTCCACGAACAAGTCCAAAGTCGGCGGAGACGGTCAGCTTCATGATTGTGTCATACGCAACTGTGAAAGATTTAGCAACTGCCTTTTTATGAGCCACCTTTTGACGTACAAAAGTGCATCCAGGAGAAAACCGACAGAGATCTTCCATTGCCGTTGAATTCTTGATCAAGCTTCTTGACCAGCTGAAGTATGCATTCGTTGATAAAGCCTTCCGATCGCGTGACGTTTGACATGGAGTAAATTCCAGAGACAGGACGTTTCAAGGAAGCATGAGTCTTTGTGTCCTCAGTGCCTATCAGGCTCGGATAATGAACACCCTTCAGCTCAGTCCGCAGTGGCCTCCAGTGATGACTCTTAAGAGGATAGAAAGCGTTAACAGAGTTTTTGAACTGAGCCATTTGCGTTACATACTTTGGGAAACGGGCTTCTATTGGCATAAACTCTCTCTATCATAGCTGGGTCGGAGAAGATGACCGTCCGTGGACCTACCAGCACCACGGGACCATATTCGCGGTGCAAGCGCTGAATGACCCGGCAACTTCGTCCATTATAAGCATCAAGCGCCTGGAAGATGTCTAGTGGGTTATTAGACCTTTTCAAAACAAAGCACGATGGTTTCGATATTTCCTGTATAGCGACGCCACCAAGGCCCCGGAATGCGCCATAAACCCGTGCGAAAGGGCGTTGCAAGGAACCAGAGAAGACCTATAATGGCAAAAGACTGAAGTAAATCGAGAAGCATCCTTTGATGAGAGGAGATAAGTTGTAGCAGACAAGTTGTAGCAGATACAGCATACCCACGGTCTTCTCCTACTTTCAATGGTGCTCTGCCACGGCTATATTATACGGAATATAACGAGCGCGATCTGTCAAAACAACGAAACACCGAAAGTACCGAATTCGGCCAAAACCGTCTATTGTCGCAGGGCGCTTATGGTACCCACGACTTATGCCGAACTTGGCATTGCAACTGGTCACTAGTTCATCCATACCAAGCAAGTCTTCGGGATCGGTGCATTTCAGGTACTGGCGACCTGTCAACATACTCTAACACAATTCCGACGGTACGGATTCTCGGAGAATACGTGCACGAAACAAGTTTTCCATCCTTCGAAGGTCATGGCTACTGGTGTGTCCTGTACGCCGAGGCTGGCACCGGCAACCCTGCCCCGAAAGCCCGTAGCACTTCAAATCACTTCTTGAAGTACATTGCAGACGTACTAAAAGAAAGCATGGGGACGTTTGCTTATGGCGGACGCTACTTACTTTCGGCACATTGGGACCAGCAAACGTCTACTGTCGCCACTATGATTCAATCCGAACTGCGATGCAATGAACCCATTGCAATCGTCGGCAGCGGCTGCCGTTTCCCTGGAAGTGCTACCAGTCCCTCCAAGCTTTGGGAACTTCTTAAATACCCCAGACAACTGGTGAAGAAAGTACCCGAGGAGAGATTCAACATAGATGCTTTCTATCATCCTAATGGAGCGCACCACGGTCGTACCAACGCGCGATACGCGTACTTTCTTGACGAAGATCCATACGCCTTCGACTCCGGCTTTTTCAACATTCCACCCCACGAGGTTGACACAATCGATCCGCAACAACTACTTCTACTGGAGACTGTCTACGATAGTGTGATGTCTGCCGGCCTCAAGATTGAAGACCTTCGAGGTTCCCCTACTGCCGTCTACGTTGGTATGATGCAGCGCGATTTTCTCGACAGCCAAAATTACGACCTCGACGCGCTCAATATTTATGCCGCTACTGGCACGGCGGCATCCATTCTGTCGAACAGAGTCTCCTATGTCTTTGACTGGCACGGCCCAAGTATGACCATCGACACCGCCTGCAGCTCCTCCCTCGTTGCCGTTCACCATGCCGTTGAGCAACTTCGAACAGGTTCTAGTCAGGTCGCTGTTGCTGCCGGCTCAAATCTGATCCTGGGTCCAGTCCCATTCATTTCTGCAAGCAAACTGAACATGTTTTCACCCACTGGTCACTCTCGAATGTGGGATGCTGCTGCGGATGGATACGCTCGAGGGGAAGGTGTTGCCGCTGTTGTACTGAAGACCCTTAAGCAGGCAATCGCTGACGGTGACACCATAGAGTGTGTCATTCGAGAGAGCGGCATTAATCAGGATGGCAAGACTGCGGGCATCACGATGCCGAATCATGCAGCACAGGAAGCTCTCATTCGCGAAGTGTACAAAAGAGCAGGTCTCGACCCGACCAAACCGGAAGATCGCTGCCAATACTTTGAAGCCCACGGTACCGGTACTCCGGCCGGCGACCCTCAAGAAGCCCAGGCTATCTGTTCTGTTTTCTTCGGGGAGAGGCAGTGGTCTGTCAACGAAGACCCATTGTATGTGGGAAGTATAAAGACAATTATCGGTCATACCGAAGGCACAGCGGGTATCGCCTGGAAGGAAAAGAAGATCAATCCATATGCGTAAGTAAGATAGATGGAACTAAACAGCACGACAGGCTCAAAGACCAGCATCGTGAGGGGTCGCGTCAAGATCTGAACTGCTTCGTCCTTGAAGCCAGTGGAGTTCAACTCCTGTCTAGTGACATAGTCGTTCGAATTCGATTCCTTTCATAAACGGATAGCTTCTTTCTTTATGATATGGGGCCCAAACGTCTCTTTAGTATTCGTCAGCAGACTTTTCACAGGAAGAAAACATGGCAAACGGCCGCACCGGAAATGAACATCAGAGCAATCCACACGCTTCCATAGAATATCGTCACAAGCCGGTAGCACCAGCGCCAGTTGTCCGGAAGCACGCATCCTGAAATTATCGGTCCAAGGATAGGGCCAAAACTCGTTGCCTTCACGATTGCCAGTCAGAAAATCCTTCAAGCCACCAACTCAATCTTCATACATACAGACATGTATGCGGCCATCATGCGCCCTCGCAGCCGAGGATCCGAGAATAAATCAGCATATACACCTCCAACCACCGTCTGGGGCGCCGACCCTGCAGTCCCGCAGACCCATCGAAAGACCAGCATCGACTGCCAGTCCGGGGTCAAAGCCGTTCCTAATGACCCAAGAACGAATAGACTATATGTCCACAAAAGGACAGGCCTCCGCCCGATAGTCTCACTGAGTGGACTGAACACGATAGGTCCAACCATGTATCCGATAAGGACACAGCCGTCGGCAGGACTTTGTTCATGTCTCCTTTGACGTTGAAATCTCGCATCGTGGATTCGACGGAATTACTGGGCAAGGAGGAGGTTATCCCACCGCTGAGAACAAGGAGCAGTGCCACGATGGCGATGTACAATTTTCGGGTCTAAATTCCGAATGAAAGACGTCAATGTGGATAATTTCATAGCATCTATATAATGAACACTCACAAACTCCCAGTTAGACGGGTTCTCGCTAGACCCATCTTCAAACTCGACGAGCACTTGATGCTCTGACAGCTTGACTAACCTGTACCCTTCCTGCACCATTGCGACTGTCGAACTGGCGCCGTGCAAATTATCCGGTCCTCCAAAAGAGCCATACTGCCGTCCTATATACAAATAGCATTAGCAAGAGACGTACGCAAGCAATCATTGGAATGTCGATCCCACCTGAAGATTTAACAGGAGCCTCTGGGCAACTAGGGATGGTAGTAGCCTGTGTCGTCATCTTGTCTTCTCAAACGGAAATGAAGGGACTCTCTCATAAGTGTGTCTTGTTAGACATGCTTCTGGTCAAAATTTCTGTCTCATCGGGAATTTAACAACAATATGTATTATTTTCTTCAGAACCCGGTGGGGAATGAAAACTACGTGAGTCACGCTGCCAAATACATATCGACCGGCCTAGCCATATGGCCTACAAGCGGAAAACCAGTTTGAGAGGACATTCATGCACATTTTTACCAATGAGTGCTCCGTATAGTTCAAAAATCTAATGGGGTGTCCGGAGCCGGTACGGCGCCGGACATGCAGGATGCCCGCACGCGGAGCCAACCAGGCACCGGAATGTGATCTGCAACCCCAACGCCGGGTCGTGGATATCGGATTTCTACTCCAGAAGACCGTCCCTTGAGGTATTGAACTCAATTCGTCGATTGCCCTAGTCTATAAAACTCTGTGGATGCTGTTACTAAGCTCTTACGTGGAATTCCCGTGAGATCGTTGATCATTCGTGGTGAGAATATACCACTATACATGGTTTGCACATTTATCATGATTCATAAACAGATGGATAATCTAGTGCTCA
This sequence comes from Hamigera avellanea, assembly GCA_027569715.1. NCBI lineage: Eukaryota > Fungi > Ascomycota > Eurotiomycetes > Eurotiales > Aspergillaceae > Hamigera > Hamigera avellanea. The sequence continues at coordinate 5,587 of JAPDKU010000207.1, forward strand.
AAGTCGAAACGTATTTACATAAAGGGTCAACATTTCACATCACGGCATTGAAGGCATGACAGGCAGGAAATCAAAGATGTCATTTTGTTCTTCCTCGAAAAGGCCGAACGAATCCGCGATGGAGTTAGACAGCGTCCAATTGGGAACTTCAACAGCCCCAGGGATTTTGGGGAGCGGCGGTCTGGACACTGCAGGCTTATCATTTCCACTAATGGAGACCATTCCTTCTCTGCCACCCTGGTAGATGGCAGGTCCACCTCTCTGGTTGGGATCCTCTAGCCCTGAGAGCCCCGCCGGAGGTGCAAGGTTGGTAAGGCTTCTTTCCGGTGCGGTTGTCCTGACATTATCAACATCATTTGCATTGGGTATCTCTGCGTCTTGGCTGGGTGGTGGTCGTTGGTCAGCGATGAGAGCTCGGGCATATGTGACAAATATTGAGACTGTCCGATGAATATCTGGGTACGGAGGTTGTCGCAGAAAATCACATATTTGCTGTGCTCTTTCGAGGAGTAACTCTTGGCTGATGAGAGCAGGTCGCCAGCGAGCGATACGTAACGCAAAGGTTGCTTGTCTCATTAGATTCCTCCTGAGGATCCAAAGCTAGGGCAACTCACTGACGAAGGCAATGGTCAAAGCTGGATATGTCGGGGCCGGTATAAGCGACCCCATATTTGCCCTCATAAGCCACTATAAATATTTTCAGAGAGAAGGTTGTCGAAATGATAATACCCCAGGCGATGTGTATCTCAGCGATAGTCGTGGCGTAAGCCCCTAGCAGAGTCTTGTGACGATGAAGCTGTCTTTGGATGAAGAATGGATGTATCGCAGAAAGTAGAATCAATCTATCCAGGAGGTATAGTCTGTTAGCGATGCTCTATTACAGGGCAACCACGAGGAAGACGTGTCAGGATCAATAAGGTACACATACATGACGCGAAGGCTCAGGGTCCCTATAAGCATGAGCTTGGGGTGAAAGACATCTGTATTTTGTTTACAATTTTGAGTCGATAAGCCAAGCTGAAGGCTTCAAGAACAATATCTATAATGGTTACAATCTGCTAGTGGGGGCGTTTCGATAGCGAACTCAGTTCGTTAGCCTTGGGGTTGATCCTTGCGATAGTGAGCCATAGTCTTGACTTACAACAACAGAGCATCTGCTATTGGGGGTCTTCACTGCGCCGAACCCCTAGGAGTACTATGAACAACATAGTCCACACCACGCAGGCTACCAGGAGCGCTAACAATGCTCGCATGGTTAGCTGGAAGGTAAAGTTCCGGTAAAGAATCGTACATATCCTAGAAAACCCCAAGGTTCTACCATAAAGATTCTGCGCAGCACAACTTGCCTGCAATAACAATCAAAAGCTGCGCGGTCTTCGATATAAAAAGATACAGAAGATACATCCATAAATTTTCTATCTGATGAAGCTTTTTGTTCTCCCCTGGCATAAAGTCCTGTGGTTGTGTAGTAGAAGTCACAGACACCTGCGCACAAGCACACCTGTGAGGCGAATTCTATCAGTAACAGTAAGCAAAATTGATTAACTTGAAAAATGCCTTACGGCAACAACAGGAAGCACTTAGTCATTGTTTAAGATTGTCCCTCATTTTGAAGCGCCAAATACTCGAACGCCTAAGGATGCCAGCACAAGAAAGAGGGAAAGTCCGGTACTGATATCAAGTAGCCTACTATGATTATGGTCGTGATCCTCCGCGAAATGGCCGGTGGTGTCCTCGACGAGAGACTTTGAAATCCACTGTATGAAAAGATTATATGCTTATACCTGAGGCGTTGTTGTGAATAATCGTACAAGGGACCCTCTTTTGACTTGGGGGTCAAGGAGTTATAGAATCCATTGCTATCGCCCCCTGCATCCTTTAGTTAATCTCTATGCTTGGAAACATATCACATCCGGACGAGATATTCAGGATGACTTACACGGTATAATGGCTTATCTCAAGCTCTGTGTGCAGAGGTCAGATATCTAGGTACTCAAGTTGGCAAAGCTAAACAGGCATGTCAGGTGCCTGAGGCTCCAACATATCCCATATTCCAGTAGGTACCTAGCACTGACACGCAGTGAATGAACATTATATGCTTCCCACAATCTAAATTTGCTTCCATTTTCACTTTTCCCAAACCTTTCTCATCCTCGCCTTCAAAGTACGTTTGTCCTTCCCTATCCTCTCACCCGAAGATCCCGATACAACCTCCTTCGAGGAGAATATACAAACATGAGTGGAAGGTACAGTTTCCCACATCAGGTTGCTGTATATAGACTAATTTTGTCTGAAACAAAAAGCCATTCACAAGAATCAGATGTCGCATTATCCGCCTTCAGATACGAAGAATTCAACTATTTTCGAACGCACCATTCAATCCTTTCAGAACTTATACCGTTTCTTGTTGATGAGTTTGATTTGCAAGTGCCCGCAAGCAGTCTGCCAGATAAGGTCGAAAATGAGACAAAACAGGAAGAAACTCTTCGGCACTCAATCATATCTCGACTGATGTGGGAATTCAAGCGATCAGATTTCTCTTCGCCGCCGCGACATAAAGGGGAATCATGGATTGGCATTGAAGATGATATCGACAACTATCCTCTTTATTTGAAGACCTTTTACTGGTGGTTAAATAGGATCCCACGACAACCTCAAACTCGAATAGAGGACTTTTGGGTACTGCAGGCCAGGATGGACCGGAACACCAGGTTGAGGTATTCGAGAATGGACCTCAAACTGAACCAATCGTGGTCGAACAGTCACAAGAGACCTATGTTTCAACCAAGCAACCCAATTCGGACGAAGAATCACAATCAGTGGACACCTTAGTCAACCACTCTCTCGGAGCTGATGAAGAGCCACAGACTTTGGATATTCCATATAGCCATTCCGGAAGTGCAGATGAATCCGAATTCGAGGACGCATCAAGTGCTCAACCTGAAAACGGTGCCCTCACGAGACCTGACGATGTAGCAAGTGACATACGTCTTATAACTCCCTTCGAAAATCCTGTCGGGGCTTCGGTTGACCTTCCAGAAAGAGGGCCAGTGAATCGCACTTCGGGTTTGGACAACCTAATAGTAAAAGTCAAGCAAAAGTACCCCCGGTACCACGGACTTCTCGATTCTGAAGAAGGCCAAAACCTCGAGGACGTCCTTGAAAACAGCCTTAATGACCGGTTCAAAGCCGTATGTGAAAGAGGCAATTTTGACTCAGAGAGGTAAGAGTGTCCGTTCTTCTTATGTTTACAGGTTAATGACAAGCATATAATACAAGTCTAATGTCTCTCGGGGGGTCACCAGAGACTTCAATGCAATGCGGCATATATCTTCATATCCTCTGGCTGGCCACAAACCCGCGACAATTCTGGTTATATGTCGGCCAAGCCAGTATCCTTTGTGAACGAATAAGATACCACAACAACCCCATCCACCGTCGAAACAATCCTTCACTGCATTATCATGTTTGGGACTCCGTCGAAGATGTACAATCGACTTTTGTCCTCTTGGCGATCAATGAACCAAATGATAGTCCCTATAAACAGCTAGTGCTGAACCTCAACGAGATGTGCATGGCGTTAATACTACAAACATTAACGACAAATAATCTCGTCGAGTGGCTCCCTGGGCGGGCTGAATGGGCTGGGCGGCACTTGAACGTGGCGCTACCCCTTTGGCAAAGCTTTACCGACAGCCTTGTTGATCAACAAGAGGCTACTGGTAGCTTTGAGAATTTTATCAACTCGCCAGACCCAACAATCCGGGGCTGGGCATGGAACCTCCGAACGAGTTACAATGAACTGAGAGATTCCACCGATCCAGCCCTTAGAAACTACTACTTTGACTGTATTTGTCGAGCAGCTCAAGCTGGTGGAGCCAAAGCTGAGCGGAAAAAACTTGAGAACATCGGGGAGTGCCTCTCAAGTTCCATTTTGAAAACTGTTCAGGGTAGGAAAGGAGAATACTACATCAGCCATAGTCATTGGATGTTTAGAATTCCTCAAAAGCTTGACCTGGGAATCGAGTCAGATACCCAAGTTGAGTTCCAGCTTAATCTGACACCAACTCCTAACACTGCACAGATGTTTGCCACAAGTTCGTTGCCTACGGATCCTGCAAGTCGGCTCGCGATATCGATCAAGGGAGCAGGAAGCAAAGGTCCTTTCCATGTATTCCTGCATAACCCTGGGCTCAAAACTGTGAAGAAAATGAATAGCTTTGTTGATGCATTAGAAGGCTGCGAACTGGAAGAAACGAAGAGATTCGGTCGAAGCTGGTGGGTAGAAAGAAAAGAAGGGGAAAGAGTGACCGTCTATATATAAGAAGCTTTGGGGATTCGATTTCAGCTGTATTAGCAGTCTTGTGAGATGTATTAACTACTTCAAAAAAAAAAAAAAAAAAAAAAAAAAAAAAAAAAAAAAAAAAAAAAAACAAACCAAAAAAAAAAAAAAAAAAAAAACCTCTCACCTACGCCAACTGCCCCAACACCACATCGGAACACCCAACGTCTGAAAACCAAACACGAGGCGGAAAGGGGTGTGGGGGGCGGTGGGGGTAAA